>JBBJLS010000155.1:3309845-3319964 GCA_037577275.1 Bryconaethiops microstoma | reverse complement strand
ACACTCTCACACACTCTCACACACTCTCACACACTCTCACACACTCTCACACACTCTCACACACTCTCACACACACAAACATTCAAGATGTGACAGTAAAACTGAGCCACCCCAGCCCTTCCTGTCAGCTTGCATCAGGAGTTAATGAGGATCATACAAGGCCATCATGACTGCAGAGTAGCTTTCTAACAAGCTCTTCTTCTCCCCGCATCGATCTGTCTGAAGTACAAGACGACGTTGGCAGCGGAGCCGGAGCTTTTTTCCCCTCCACCTAGTCACCTATTCCACCAGAAGCAGTGCTCCCTATTATCCTCCTCATTTAATTTTCATATCAAATAAAGTTATAGGGACTCATTTTTCCTTCTAGTTGCCTCGTCTTTGAGAGCTCTGAGCCAAAAATGGCCACAGCGGTGGCACAGTGGGCAGTCAGTCATTAATTAGAGCTGAAAACGGTGCGATAACAGGGCTGGCTGGAATAATTAAGCACAAGAGCCTCTGATGTATATTCCTGCCCACCTGGTTCATCATTAATACCTATAATTAAACAAAAGACTTTCTGAATACAATGCTCTTCAACTCTTAATGAAATCCAAAGTGCATGCCTGCATATTCTCAGGAGCTCTCCCAAAGGCTCTGTAGCTAGAACATAAAAAGCCATTTCAAGTGTTTCTGTTTTGATTCACTTTCATTGTGGCTGTCAGGTGATGCAGGTAACGTATAAACAGACTCATCATTGGTTGCTGCATTGCCACAGTCAAAGCTAGGTTTAAAACCTTTGAAAGTGTCCTTTCTATATACTTATGGAGGTGAAATATTAAAATTATATTAAATTATATTTGCACTTGCACCCATTTACGTTAATGGCATATTCGGCACATCACAGTGATGATACAGTCTTAGGTAACTGTGAAAATAATAATCAAAAACTGTTTAGATGAGCAGTGGGTGGTTTTCATGCATATTATTAAAAAATACTAAAGAAAGCCAAAAAGAATAAATACAAATAACATACAGTAAATTGTGATTTTATGTTCAGTATATCAGTTTTACTTGTAGTTTCCATCAGAAACCTGGTTTGACTCGATCAGTCCTTCATTAAATTAAATCAGGAGCTGCTGATGGAATTTCCCAAATCCAAACAACAGCTGGAGGAACGGAGGAGGAATCTGGAACCCAACCTGTGTTCTCCTCACCAGCTCACACACTATCAACTACTTTTCACAAACAAAACAAATCCTGATACACTGGAATAGTCTATCTGAATAGTCTATCTGAGGGTAGGAAGTGTATGTAGCAGAGTATTAATCAGTCACAAAGCCCTGCACCAAAAAACAAATGCCCTGATTGCTTTGAGGACCAGCAGGAGAGAGCCCATAGAGAAGTTACACAAAGCATAGTTCTTTAGTAGAACATTGGTTAATGTCATTTTACTCAGTGGCTCTATATAGCAGATTCCTGTGGTCCAAGCAGTTTGAGAGTTGCTGTATGAATGGTGGTGTTTTGGCAAATGGACAATGGTTCCACTGGAGAGGCTGAAAGGTCCCATTTTCCCACAGACCCAGATTCTCTATTCGCTCGGTTGAGCTTGGAGCACTCTACCAAAGAAACAAGCTGCCGAACAAGATCACAGACAACCGCTGGACATTTATACAGGCTTGCACTATTATTAGGACCCATGCCTGCAGTGTTATAGCTGGGCTCATTCTGAGATGGTTTCTCTTTTTTCGGCTTCAGCTCACTCTCTGGCCTTCACCGAATGTCCGAATGGCAGGCACCACAGTTTCTTTACAGGTTATTTATCTACCCGTTCTTTTCCTTTCTGTTATATGAGCCACACCTCCAAGGCAGAAAACACTGTAACTGAGCATCCATTTAGCTAATAGATCCACTAATTGGTGGGGAAGTAGAACGCATGTGGCAGAACGTCCATCCATCCGGCTGCTTGGAACAAATCGAATTCCACTCGGTTTCAGCTCTGCAGATCTTTCACCTTTGAGGAACTTCAAATGCCAAGAATTCAGACCACGTTCCGAACCACAGACCCGGCTACGGCCTGAGGGATTGATCAAAGATCTGAAGATAAACGTTCAATGGCCACTTAAACATTTCCCTATTCTTTCCCTGGCTCTGTTCCCACAGCATTAAATAAATCATAATGTGGAACCTCCACTCAGTCCACTCCACTCAGTGCGTGCGAGGTGAGTGTTTAGGTGCAGGTTTGCAGTGGCAGAGGCCTTTGGGGCTCACAGGCGTAGGCGAAACATAAATCACATGCAAAACAGACGTCAAGAGCTCATCTTTTGGGATCTCTGCTCCGTGCTGCGCCCCAGACTGCCAGACTCACTCAGCAGCTGCTTAATTTATGCCACATCTCTCTGAGGTCTGGGCTGGTTGTGGCAGAGCCAGACCAGGGCAGACAGAGGAATCCCTACAGTGCTACAGCTGGCCCTCCACTCCAGGTCTGGTAGATGACTACTGGTGGGCTGAGCTACTGGAAAGCTATGGCTAGCTGAAGTTAGTCTGAACAGTGCTAGAGTTACTGCATCTCTCTACTTGGTTAAAAACAAAACTGTAGATAAGAGGCTTAGGTTTCACCATCTGTTGTCCTTCATGCTATTTATGTGAAATTCTAAGACATCAGATGTATCCTTTTGAGTATAATACACTGTTTCCTTCAAATATACAGTATGTGCTATATCCTATTACGTGCAGTAGTCTAACCATGTGCAATACCACTACTTATATCAGTATTATTTATCTACTGCTGAGTTCTATTATGTGTAGTAACAGACAGTATAGCGAACAATCTCTAACCATTGTTTGTGTCACTAGTAAATTACTTTACAGTAAGCTATTTATCTACAGTATTTATACCCAGCATTTTGTGTGTATACCATAGTGTATTTCATATAAATACTCGTATAGTCTTATTTGACTCTTAGTTTTAGACATTATTTTATATTGTTCTAGTTTTTTTTTGTCATTTCCTCAGGGATCAATAATGTTTTCTGGTTCTGTTTCTGATTCTGAAACTCCAAGCCAACAAGGTTATGTTAGTGTGTACGATTAAAGATTCACTTTACTGTCATCAACAACTGTGTACTGTGCACAACAAACGCATAGTGAGATGAAACAATGTTCCTTCATGATCACAGTGCACATATAACAATAACAATGCACAAAAACAATACCACACAAAAACAATACCACCACAAACAATACCTGTCAGGACATTAGACATGAGACAAAAGACAACATAAACAAGAAGCAGTCCAACTGCACTTAGTGTAGTACAACAGAAACATTTTTTACATGCATACATGCAAACAAGGTGAGCCAGGTTACACCGGGCAGCATATTACTGCACATTACAGTATGAATAGTGTTGCATGTAAGGAAACTGCACATGAAAAACTGCCGTAGAATTTAAAGAGATCGAGGAATATGATCTGTCATGTGGAGTTTATAATATATATTATTGCACATTATCAGCATCTGAGTTTAGCCTAATTTCACTTGATCCAGATAATGAAGGCTTTTAGGGGCGATTGGAATATTAGTGCCAGGTGTGTAGGATCTAAATGCCCCAGTGTGGTAGACCTCCAGGACCAGGACTGCTCACCCCTTGTATAACAGTTACAGTATCTGTTGTGGGGGGTTTGGCTGGTCGGGTGCTTACTCTCTCTGATCTGGTCCCTAAACTGCACTCATTTACACTCTTGTGATTATTTTCTTTTGTTATTTTTATTTATTTATGTTTATTTCATTTGTCTACTTTTGTAGTTTTATTTTTATGATTTGGTTTATTTGGCCTTGAGTACCTTGATCAGCAAGATTAAGAATAATAAATAAATAAATAAATAATATTAACACAGGTCAACAATTTTTTTTTTTTTTTGTAATCATCAGAAACCAAAACACACTTTTCTAAACCACTGATTTCAGATCTGGTTTCAGATTTTCAGTCACATCAACTTTTTGAATTATGAGTAATATTAGATTTGCAATGGACTTGCAAGCATTTTTTATTAAACCACAGGCACCAATCAAGTAACTGTTTCAATATTCAATAACTGTTTCAGACAGACTCACACTGTGGCATAGATATAATGATCAGTGTCAGTCAGATACCAGTTTCTTCAAAAATGCTTAGTATATGATTATTACATGATAATTACATCACTAGCATGCAATATATAACTAACTTCACCACAAAAACTGTACGTGCGGGAAAAACTAAACACAGATTTAAAATCAGCATGAAAAACATTACAAAACCCACATAAACTTATCTCTGATGATTTTGACCTGTTGACCTGAGTAATAAAGTAACCTTGGCCCTGGTGGCCAAACAGTATAAATCCTGCCAAAGGCTTCATAGCATGTCCATAGACTAATTACCTTTTTCTGAGGAACTATTTTTTCCTAAACAACAATTAAAGGTTTATTTCTTTGTGCAATTATACTTTATTATTTTTCTTGCTTGTTATCAGGGAAACTTAAGGCATCTAAAAACCTTGTCCCTTTGGATTTTAGGTCATTGCTGATTCACAATGCATAGTTCTCGTACGTGTCAGGAGTTGATGATGCTGCTGTCAACCCATTAGCATTGTTCACACATCAGTTCTGTGTATTTCCAGTCAGTCATATCTTATTTAGTAACAACTACACATGGTTCAGTTCTAGTAAGTACTATGAAATGTGAAAAATATGTAGTACTAATGGCAAGGCACTGAAGTGCAGGACCCCTTACAGTTCAGGAGACCCTTAGGGCAACAAAGGCCTCCAAATGAACCTGCGTGGAGGAGGGTTCTAATAAATACTGGGCAGAGCGAACGCCCTTGGAAGAGACCCTCCGGAATATTCCTGGCAAGGTTTTATTTGAGCAGATTCGGAGTCTACTGGGTACGATTCAGTGAGACGTTACTGTACACATCAGCTCAAAGACAAACACACACACACCCACACACACACACACACACACAGATACACACACAAACACACACACACCTGACAGTGATGGAAAAGGCATTTCGGGCCAAGGCTGAGCTGGTGACACTTGAGGGGATGTGACAGGATACATAAACATCCACCTTTTCCAGTCCTCCTGACTCGTTAACTCAGGATTCAGACTACAGCAACAGAGCCAGCATCCCTCTCTCTCTCTCTCGCTCTCTCTCGCTCTCTCAATTTTTTTAAATGCAAAATTGGTCCCAATTACTGATTACCTGTAAACCACTGTAACCTTTAATCTGATCCAAAGGACTCCTATATTAAAGGAACATAATCTGATTACTTTCCATGACTAGATTACTTGTCTTTGTAAAGTATATAATTAAATAAAGACAATACAAAACTATTTCAGCAAGATTAACGTAAAGGGAAAAAATGCAGTTTTTGAAAACAAACTGCGCTTCTGCTGTGTGTTTGTATTTGAATGTTTAAATTATCAGTTGTTTTTACTGTGAGTGATGCAGAATCACAGAACGCAGGGACATAAGGAGCTCATATTGTGTCTCAAACAAACCGGCACTGATCTCACGCTAAGCCAAATTTAATGTAAGCAAGGATTTCATTGTAAGAAATATTTCATTAAATAAAGATAAAGATGAAACATCTGAAGTTGTGTGATACTGTGATATACAGGGTTATCACTTTTTGAGTGGAGACACCTGTGGAGATAATACTATGCACATTTTGTGCTTTCTCTCATCCAGCACAGTTGATTCAATTCACTGATTAATTAACAAGCTCTTCTTGTGCTGGGACACATATGTTAGTAGTACAAATGTGCAAAGCATGGGGTCTCCAGGACTGACTTTGGGAACCACTGCTCTAGACCTACTCATGGCATGATTCAGGTTAAAATAACTACAGAGGATTCACTGTAAAGCTGTAACATATAAAGTAAACACTTGAATACTTGAATGTATTACAAGTTTTAAATGTCTGTATTCAGAATTAGAATCAGAATAAAAAAATGTTATTGATCCTGGAGAAAATAGTTTATGCATCAGCTGCATAGACAAACAGAGAAACAAAGACAAGACTAATATAAAATAGCATATAGACAAAATAATACTCTGAAAACAAATAAGAGGTCAGTAAGAGAGGTGGATATAATTACTTTAGACAAACAAATAAAATCACCGTGGGCACTGAAGCCATGGGTGTCTTAATGGTATGGAAATGTACACCATCATTAGCTCACATAGCACCATTAGTGCTAACATAGCACTGGAAAGCCCTCAGCAGAAACTAGTATTTTTGTAACGATGATAGTCGTATGAACAAAAGCTACTAACAAAGTGAAGGTTTAAGTTGTCCAGATGACCAGAGTGGTTTTAATGTAATTCTCCTTTAATCTCTCAAAGTTTGTAATGTATCTGTAATTTGATTACTGTCATTTCCTCCAAAACTGTAAGACTATACAATTGTGTTTTTATATCCTCATTATGTAACGCAGTTACATGTATTTCATTATGGGCCAAGTCTTCTCATGTTACACCCATCCATCCTTCCGTTATCCAAGTCTAACCAGGGTCACGGGGTGCTGGAGCCTAACCCAGGACTCATAGGGCGAAAGGTTGCCAGTCCATGGAACACACAGAAAAACATGCACACGCACACACACACACGCGCGCGCTCACACACACACAGTCTAGTTGAATTCCGCCTGCTCTTTTATCTTCTTCAATAGTTCCACCATCTCAATCATTTATGAGTGAATCGTTCATACTCTACTGCAGCAATCCAAACAAAACACTGAAAAAGTGGACAACTGGCAGCATGATAAAGATGCGAGACTGACCACGGGTGTGCGTCCGTACTTCGGCAATAAGTTCAAATGCTACAAAGGGAAGAAAACAGCTGCCATTCGTCTCTCCATGTAATGCCTTAATCTATGTTTCACAAGGGCTCAAATAAAGCAGGACCATCCCTCAGCCGTACTGCTGTTTCCTTGTGGAGAAATAGGCAGTGGGAAATTGGCTGCAGGCCACCAAACAAACCAAAGACGTTCTAAGATTAATTTCAGGGAGGCAACTATAAGCATAAACAACTAAATAAAGAGTCTCAGAGAAGCAACAAGGAAAGGGTTTGACGAATCTCAGCTGCTCTGGACATGGAATTAATTTTTACCTTCTGCAAACTCAAATAGTGGAAAGGACGTTGCACAGAATCAAAAGAAGCCAAATCTCATTTGTCTACTTATCAGGGAAAATATCTGTTTAGCCACGTACAGCGCTCAGCTCTGAATCCGTACAATGCGGACTTTAATGTTCTTTGTGGCAGAAAGCTGCTGGTTGTAGGCCTTTAAAAGCTTCACAGGAAGCAATGTCTTTGTTGAGGTTTAACAAAGTAGCATGTATTGAATGTGCATTATCAATCCTGTCACTGCTGAGGGATGCCTGACTGCACAGCTCCTTGCACACTTTTGGGCATCCTCTCTGTCTCTCTTTCTTATTCTCTCTCTCCTCGGGGCTTTGCATGCTCTCTTTAATGGGCAAATTCATCAAAGTCAGTCCTGTCTCACTGCTCATTCAGGTTAATTGTGTTTCTTCACACATGCACTCATGGTTGCTTTCTCTCTTTCTCTCTTATTTCTCTCCCTCAAAACAAAGCAAACATTTGAGAGGCGTGCCAAGGCCGCGGGGAGGGGAATTATTACACACCTCCTAAAACTGTGTACTATGGAGTGATGTCTTGCCCTTGCCAGGGGCCGAAATTAGAGGGAGGGAGGGAGGGAGGGGGAGAGGGAGAGAGAGAGAGAGAGAGAGAGAGAGAGAGAGTCAGAGAGAGAGAGAGAATCTGAGAGAGAGAGAGACAGAGACAGAGCGAGAGAGAGACTGAAAGACAGAGAGAGAGACAGAGAGACAGACAGAGAGAGAGACAGAGACAGAGAGAGAGACAGAGAGAGAGACAGAGAGAGAGAGACAGAGAGAGAGAGACACAGAGAGAGACAGACAGACAGAGAGAGACGAGAAGAGGTGTATCCGTACACTGAGGCCTGACACCCATCCCATCACTCTTGACCGGGTTGGTGTAGTGACACAGAAGAATGCAATTTGCTCCAAAAGCTCACTCCACCCCTTGGGACTCTGCACGTTCCTCCTGAGGGCATTAAGCATATTGTTCACCATCTGGTTCCCATTTTCAGTCACTATATGGTAGCAAGAGAGCAGACCAGACCAGGGACAGCCAACTATTAATCACCAGGCAGATCCAACTGTCTTTATTCTGCCTTTTCTCCTACGTACTGATTGAGTTCCCCTCCTACACCAGCTCTGCTATCACCTCACACTCTGTTCGCTCTCATCCATCCCACAGACAATCCAGGACGCTTCAAGAAAAACCCAGCCAAAATACAGCAAGGGAATAAGATGGCCAACAAGAAGTGTATAGACTAGAGTTGCCAACTTTCTCAACCCCAAATGAGTGACAATTTCTTGCAGGTGCGTGCGCAGAGCAGCTGACCAACAATAATGGAAATCGCAAGGTTTCATACTACAAATCTACACATTTCACACAGCTACACAGTTGTTCTTTCTTAGCAGGCTCACCGCTCTTTTTGACCACACAGTCTATAATTTTGTCACCGCTCACCACTAGTGGCCAGTGCACACACGTACACCAACAACTGTGTCTCATAGCAACGTTTGCATGAGTTCTGCAATGCTTACAAGTAGTCTATTATTGTCCGGCGAGGCTGTGATTGGAATACGGGACTGGAGCTGCCCCTGAAGGGACAAATCAAAATCACCCATATTTCGGGATGTCCCGGACAATTCGGGACGGCTGGCAACCCTAGTATAGACACCAGCTGCATAGATGCAGCCAAAACCAGCGTCAACAACAGAGAAGTGGTAGCCAAAATGACAATATGTTACTGTTGTCATGATAAATCACAAGACAGTATGATTTTCTGAAGATCTCTTGGGTATCGTCAGTACTGAACGACTGCATAGATCAGACCTGGGCATTTTACGGCCCGCGGGCCACATACGGCCCTTTGGGTTTCCCTGTCCGGCCCGCGGTATGTCAGTCATAAAGACAAATGAATAATGTTGTCAACAAATCGATTCTCAGATACTAATCGATACTAAAATTTAGTATCGAGTTTGATATCAATTAGCACTGGTATCAATACTTAAACACCAGTTTTGCATCTGCCGGTTCACGGAAATCGCTGGCAGACTACAACAATTTTCAACAGGCATTGCAGCGGGCAGCCCCTCCCCCGGCTACCTGGAGGACCCAATGTTTACATGATAACCGGCTCGGGACTCTTTTTTTTTTTTTTCCTTTGTAGAAAGCCAGGGCGAGCTTTGGGGCTTCGGAGGCCCGAGGCTCTCCCCCTGGCTCTCTACGGAGGAAAAAAATTGGCACGCACCTTTAAATTAGTCCCGATCTGGTTGTCACGGAGCATTTTGCCCCGTAGCTCCGCCGGGGAACAACCTAGTGCCGCGATATTTTACACGGACCCTCAGCTCCCCCAGACCTATCGAACTGACCGGTGGCGAAGCTCTCCTCCCCGCAGAACCAGCGCGTCGGTCCCGTGAGCACGGACTTTCCGACTTTCTGACATGCCGGTAGATTTACATGAGACCTTTCCACCGAGCCCTCGTTTGCCCCCCTAGCTCATGGGGATCCGGAGTTATTAGCCCAAAACCTTTCCCCATTGTTCTCTACAGAGGGCGGAGAAAAAGCGTTGTGCGCCTTTAAATGCGCTGCCAGGTTCTGAGCTGGCTAAAACGGAGCATTTTGCCCTGTAGCTCGGCCAGGGAAAAACCTAGCGCTGCAAAATTTTACAGGGACCCTCAGCTCCCACGAGACCTTTCAAACGAGGCCAGTCGTGAAGCTCTCCTTCACGGAAAACTTTGTTATTTATTAAAAAGTTCCTGTGTTTGTTTTTTCTCCCCCTGTAGTATCGATAACACAGGTCAACAGGTCAAAATCATCAGAGATGAGTTCATGTGGGTTTTGTAGTGTTTGTCATGCTGATTTCAAATCTGCATTTAGTTTTTTCCACACATAGTTTTTATGATGAAGCTGGTTATATATTGCATGATAGTGGTATAATTATCATATAATAATCATATACTAAGCGTTTTTGAAGAA
>JBBJLS010000155.1:3290915-3301347 GCA_037577275.1 Bryconaethiops microstoma | reverse complement strand
CTCCAGGGAGACTGTCCCCTGTAGTTAGGGAATGGAAGTCGCTTTGGATAAAAGCGTCTGATAAATGCCGTAAATGATAACAACTACAATTGCTGTGAAGAGAGTCCAGACATTTACCAACACCTGTGTCAGAACAATCCAACAAATGATCAGCAACCGGTAACTGTGGCAGCAAACAGAACAGAAGCCTGTGGATTAAGAGATGCTCTGAAGACAGACCCTTCACAAACCTGCATCCAGCACCACAAGACATGCCCTCTTTTGGAATCCACGAGGAAAAAAGAAAAGAGACAGATCAGGGAACACCTAACTGGAGGCAGTGAAGAGAACTGGCCATACATGGAGACGGCTGGAGAAGTTGGCCCAGGACTGGGATGCCTAGAGAGTCTGTTGGCAGCTTATGCCTTGAGCCGGGCCACAGACAAGCATACCTGGACAGATATGAGATTGGAGTAGACAGACGGACTTTGCTGCAAAGCTTTTGTTGGCAATTACAGATTTTTGTCTACAGTAAGCAGTAATTAGCTGTGTTGGCCCATTCCTTTTGTGAAACCATCTTCAATATCCTAAGTTTAAAAAGGTCCCTTTGTTTAACTTGCCATACTCCCCAGTATTGTTTACAGAGAAGCAGTTCAATCATGATGCTCCCACCACCATACTTCACCTTAGGTGTACTGTTTGTGGAATTATGCACACAAACCCTTCTTACTTAAAACATGAGGACCTGAATTACTGCCAATAAGTTTGTTTATTTCATCTGTCCACCATGCATTGGTTCCAACAAGTTCTGCTTTTGGCTAAATGCTCATTTTAGACACACCACTGTGCTTCTTTTTTTTTTTTTAGCAAAGGAGTTTAAGTGTAAGAGTGGAGAGCAGAGAAGATTGCGGTACAGTTCATTGCTTATTGTACTCTGTAACTGTCGTTCCTGCTGCTTTCAGGTCATCCCACAACTCTCTTTAACTGACTGCCAGCTTCTCTTTCACTGAGAGAAACCCTTGATAGCACACATGTCACAGAACAATTAGTTGTGGCTCCATGAATTTTCCAGTTGTATCTTATCTAACCAGTTGTGCTGACAGGGATGTTTAGAGTCTTTTCTATTAAGATTGTGAAATGTTTCCAGCCAGTGGTGACAGTTTTCATAATGATACCAGAGGCAATTTATCCTTTTTTGCATCTTTAATATGTAGTTGATTTTAATGTAATCTTACAACCTAGTTGTTGCTGCTGTATCTTCAATTTTGTTCTTTTGTTTTTAAAAGATAGTATGAAAAGAAAATGCCAGATGCCATTTAGTGTTAAAGTTTCATGAGTAAAAGACCAATAAAATGGTCCAGAATTATTTAAAATGAAATCTTGTTAAGAATGCCTTTTCTTTTTCCTGTAAAGTTCTTTCTTTAGAGATAAGTGGATATACGCAGTGGACATTCACTAGAAAACACAAAGGTGTCTGAACAGCTCTAGACAGTGTGGCCAGATGTTTTTTTTTTCTATTCTCTAGTGTATTACAAAACTGTTTCAGGCCGGTGGGAATATGACTGAACCTCTGGCAATCTCCTGCAGCTTCTGAAATGCTATGAACACATGGTGGTTTTGAGTGCTGTTTAGTTTTTAATGGTCATGCTGCGTTCATTCTGATCTCAATCTGTGCACTCAAACCTTTCACATCTACCTCCATTAGCTCAAGTGTAGATAAGGCCATTTCCCCTGTTTAAAAATGATATATAATTCCCATATGCCCAAACTTCAGTGATTTTGCTCTGAAATTCGGTGTATAGGTAATGTCAGCAGTTTGATAAAGCAAGATGATCCTAAATTAAATTACTCTTCCTTTATTCTTTCCCCGACGCCTTTTAACAGCTGCATGTTTATGTGATTTGCTGCCTTATATTAGGCTTCATTTAAAAGCAGCCTGCATAAAAACACTCATAACTTCAGGAATGGGTTACTAATCTGCAGTAAATTGAATAAGTGCAAATCATTAGACTGTGTGAAGAAAAATATCAATTGAAAATGGGCTGCGATACCTGTTCTCGCTGACATGAGTTCAAATCAGACACAAGTAAACAATAGCAGTGATGTTCATCAGGTTGAGACTTTACTTTCTAAGCACTGGCTCTCTCATAGCGACACCACAGTTCAAAAGAGCATAACTGGCCTCCCTGTCCCCCAACAGTTAAGTGCTGAAATCTACTCATCAGGGACATCTCTCCATTCCAAGCACCAGACTAAAGACACATAGGGTTCTGTTGGTCCAAGGCTGTGGAACAGTCTTCCCCGAGAGCTGCAGTCAATAGAACCTGTTAAACTATTTAAATCTAAGACACACTTGTACAAAATGGCTTTTAGATAACTTTTACAGTCAAAGTTGTTTTTTTTTTTCTTCCACTTTTCTTCTGCTTTTTTGTGTACAGCACTTTTTGACTAACAGCACTATATAAACTTTACTACTCAGCGTGACGCCAGCCAACATGAGTGCCATTTAGTGTTCTCCTCCAAGCATGCTGAGCTGTCCAATTTAGAGGACTCAGCTCCCCAGACGGTTTGGTAGCTTTTCAGTTTTGTGTTTGGGGAAGGGGGCGTGGAAGCAGTCAGGACTGATTTCATACTTTTAATGCTGATCTTAATTACAAGTCATTATTATATTGAAGGCCACTTACTTGAGAGGTTAACCGTTTTATTAGTCCTATGGGTGGGGAAATATGCATTGTTACAACAGCAAAAGTGGAAAGAAGAAACTAGAAGCGGCATAACCTACAGAAAGGAAAAAAAAAAAAACGTAAAAAGAACTGCACATTGTTATATATTGGGCAGCTGGTGTCCTGGTGGTTAGGGAGCTGGCTTTGCGACCGGAAGGTCGTGGGTTTTAATCTCAGGACTGCCAGTGGCACCTCTGAGGTACCCTTGAGCGGGGGGCCGCCCCCACACACTGCTCCCCGGGCTTCACTTGGTGACAAGGCTAAATACAGAGGAAGACTTTCGTGCTGTTCACACTGTGTGCCGTGCTGTGCTGTGTTTGTGTATGTCAAATAGACACTTTACACTTTCATTTCTATTGTTTATGCCGCTTCTACTTTCTTCTTTTGTTCTGTCCACTTTTCTGCAAATTTCCCACCCGTGACACTAATAAAGGTTCTCTTATCTTATCTCGACCCTCAGTGAAAACCGAGGGCTCTTCTGAACCTGCCTCAGATCAATGACAGAAGTGGGAGCTGTTGTTTGGTGTGCTGTGGTGCAGAAACGATTACAGTCACAATGGGGAAATCAGTGGAGAACACCAGAAGCCCTTGGTCATCATCAGTTGGCCGGGCTGATAATTCACTGCGAGGTTCTCCTGGCTGTTACAAAAAAACAACAAAAAACAAACAAAACAAAGCTGCACGTCCAAAAAGAAGACACTGCTGAGAAGAAGAAAACCGTGCTTAGCAATAATAAACACAAGGAGACGTCACATGACATTCACCTATGAATATAAATTAATTTATTGGCCCAGAAAGCATTGGCAGAGTATACACCTCAGCAGGCGGCAAGCAACAGCCTATCGTTTTTGACCACTTCATGAAAAATTACAGCACCTCAAATCAAGTTTTTTTTTTCATTTATTTATTTATGAAATTTAATACTGTTATCACTGAAAATCATCTTTTTAAACCTCTACACTTTACAAATAAAATGAACAGCATATGTAAACAGTACTTCTTGTTAAATATAATGCTCCTTTTAAAATGTGCACATCATTAAAAACACAACTCCTCAGAGACGTCGAGGTGAGAGGGTTTTGTAGAGAGGAACATCCACGGACACATCCTAAAAGGCAGCACACGAGGAAGAGAAGCATGATCCGGTCCTCCTCTCCTTCCTCAAGAGGCCAGGAGAGGATTTTAAGACTTGCATGTTTTCGTTTGTGTGGCTCCATCAACTTTTTAAACCGGTAGCAATAATAAATCTATACAATAAAATAAGAAAAAAATAGGAAGTTTACAGTGCAAATGAATCTGAATTAAAAACGGAAAGAGGAAAAGAAAAAAAAAAAAAAGAGAGAAACATTCACATTCCCACAGTCTTCAATAATCACCTTTTCAAACAAAAACGGAACTTAAAAAAAAAAAAAAAAATTTTAAATGCAAAAGGTAGAACAAAACCTTAGGAGGTGAGAACCATTAAAAATAGGAATCACATTCTTAGCGGTGTGAGAGCTGAAGAAGCTCTCATTAAAACTGCAGTAGAAGGAATGAACTCGGGAGAAATGGAACTCGTCTTTTTTTTTTTTTTAATCAATTCAGACACGTCGTCTTTCTCTGTATTGTTCGAAATGGAATTGTACGTGTGGATTTTCAGCTGCGGGCGTATGAAGAGCTCTGGGGGGTTAGTAGTGTTGGTTCTACTGCTGCGAGTAGAAGGGAACTTGTTGAGATGCTCCACATGATTCTTAGAACAGAATCAATAATCTCCATTCACTGTTGAACACAGAGATTCATCTCGAGTTTGGCCGGGTTCGCTCGCTGTGGCTGCGATAAATACACCATCCTGAAACTGAGGGCTCCACTGACGTCTCCATTGTGGGAGCCCACTCAGAAACACCCTGCCTACCAGAGAGCACTGGTGCTTGTAGTTGCTGCAGGATTGGGTCAGTAATGTAGCAGGGGGCCTTTGGCGATTGACCTTTCCATGGTCAGAAAAACGGCACTATGTTTGGAAGGTGGGTGGGCGGAGGATACCTCAGATGTCGACTGGGACTGATGAGAGAAGCAACAGCGCTGTGATTGGGTGAGAGATTACAGGACACAGCTGTTCGGCACTATTGATTATCGACTGCAAAGCTGGCTGACTAAGCCTTTCCTCTCACCAGATCCTGTGGCTCCTGATCCCTTATGCAAAGACACTGGCCTGCTAAGACACAGTAAACTACTGACCGTGCTGGTTACCAAGTTCAGCGCTGGGTGATGGAGAGTGAGCTTCCACCAGCTTACATATGAGCTTGTTCTTTTGATCCTGTGCTCTCAGAACCTCTTACTCCCTCTGTCTCCTCACTTTGGCAAGACATGATCACTTCAGGCTGGTTTGAAATGAACAAACATACTGACCCGACCTCAGTTCGTATTAAAATCAGCTCAGGGTAACTCTAGAGCCTGAAATGATAAATAGCTGAAATGGTGAATGCAGGTAGATTCTGAAACATCTGAACACAAATCGAAATACAGATTATAATAGAAGTCGAGTGAAACGATCACTTTTCACCACTAGATGGCACTAAGGCAACACAACAATAGCAGGCTAGGGCACCACAAGCATACAAAAAAAAAAAAAAAAAAATGATAGGCAGCGTCAGGCTGATTTCTATCGGAATGAAATAAGAACAATAATAGTAATAATAATAAAAAAAAAACAAAAGAATGAACATCATCTGTCTGGAAAATGAACATTGATGTACTGTACGCATAGAGCAACTTATCTAGTTATAATACATATGAAATAAATAACTCTGAATAATTGTCCTCCCCACTTCCCCAAAAAAGACTTTCGATTCCTGATCAACATTCATAGAGTCCCATAGAGTCTTCGGCATTTGTACCACAGGCTTGAGATGTCCGACTGCTTTATATGAAAGGAATCCTGACGGAACTCTCACACGTCGTTTAGAGAGTCCAGCAAAGAAGAGGCATCAGAACCATCAGGCTTTTCTGCTATTGCTTTTTTAAAAATGCCAGGAATGTCAGGGCTGCTTCATCATCGCGACCAGTTCACTTCACAGCACTTCAGGAAGATGTGTGGCTTCCTCCTTTTGAAATGAAAAATGGCTGCACTGGAAATGACCAGTCTCACTAATAATGAGGCAGCTGAAAAATAATTATAATTTTTTTTAAAAAATGGGGGGAAAAAAACTCTGAAACCACAGTGACTCACCAAATTTCACAACATGGCAAGGTCATTTCTAAAAACACAAAAACGATTCCCTCTCAGAGCATGGTCACAAAGCGAACCAGAGTCACTGATCTCTTCACTTTTTCGGTTCCCGGCCTGTGGCGATGGCAGGGTTTAACCGTGCTCCCCAGAACAGGGAGCTGAAAAAGTGGGAATGGAAAAGCCTGACAGGCTCCAAACCAGGGCAGCTTATACAGACATCCGAGTGCGAAGCAGTGTGAAGGAACTATCTGAACCAGAAGCTTTCTCAAACCTCCCAGGGGAGCACAAGACAATACGTCCTTCATCGATAAGTAAGAAGCAAGAATTGTTTTCTTGGTCCAAAAAAAATGTGCTATTTCTGAGCTGGCCTCCGACAGCCCAAATCAGGAAATGCTCGACAGTTTGTGTGGAAGTGTTGGCGTGTTGAAAGCAGAGATTTGTGCTTGCGTTGGTCCTGGTGGTCACACTCGGGGGTGACTTACTCAATTCAGGTCGATGGTGTTGAAGACCCACTCTGTGAACTTTTTGAGCTTGGCAGCAGAGTTCTGAGACTCCTCCTGGAGCCTCTGGTTGTCCTCCCACAGCCTCTTGATCTGAGCCTGAAGCTTCAGCTTTTCCTCCCTCTCCTGCAGAGACCAAGGAAAACCCACATACATCAAAGAGAACACATTCAAATACCGTAATCGCTCCTGTCTTCTTATGAGTGGATAAAAGTTCTTTTAAAAAAAACAAAAAAACAAAACAGACTAGTCATAAAAATCATTTGAGACGGCATCTGAACATAACACTAAGTATGAAGGACTTCAAAGTATGTCAAAAAGTCAACAGGAAAAAGTTTCAAAGTACACAGCGTCAGGACAGACGGAAGAAGAACCACTCAGTTACTTGAGGTGCAAAAATATGCAAATTTCAGTGGTGCAAAATATAGAACAGACTCTGAATAAGCAATCAGTAACCGGTTAATAAATTGATTTATTATGAAAGTAAGGAGAGTCCCATGCTGTATTTGAATGCTGCTGCTATACCTGAGCCAAAGCACTGTTGCACAATTATGCAGACCTCACTGTGCTAAACAGCCAGTTTTATATGTACCTTATATGTATGTATGTTTGTTCTTTTTTTATTTTTTTTATACAGAATTTAAATGGTCAATCTGGTCAACAAAAGACGCACTATAAAAAGGTGTCTTTCATTAAAATTACATAATAAAACGTACTAGTGTGTTTCATTTGTTCATTGTGACCACACTGTGTGACATATATATTGGGGGAAAAATAATAAAACAATGATTTGCGAAGCTCTATACCATTTATTTTCAAAAGTCCAATTGCTAAAAGACTTCAGCTCCTGATAAAACTACATTTTTAAAGACAAATATAAATAACAAATGGGAAATGAAACTAATTCAATTTCCACCACTATGTCTGACCACACTTTTTATGTATCACAATCCCAAAACTGTCCCAATCCCAAAAAACGTTACCATCCTTGACAATTAACATCTAAATTTAAGATGATGTGCTATGGGTCAATAGTCTATGAGATTATTTGTCCAAATGCTCATACCTGCTGATACTGATGCATAAAAGTTAATCAAATACTGCAAATGTGCTTACATACAGCTGGATTAGCATCACAGAGATTTACAACGTTTAAATAAAATGCTGACATTTAAACATCTGCTACAGCTGATCCCTCCCCGAAAAAAAAAAAAAAAAAAAGTCTGTTAATAGCTTTCATGACATTATCATGCATTCCTTACGATAAGAGGTTTTCTTTACCTTCTTTAGGTCCTCCTGCAGCATCTTCACCAGGGTTTCCAGCTGTGAGATCTTTCCAGCAAAACCCACAGGAATATCACTGCAGAAAAGAAAAGACAGACCAAACAAGGTGCTGATTTAGAAGATCTGAAGATGGAAGACATGGAAGACTGGTGCTTGTATTTACGTAAATCTGTGTAACATGCTGCTGTTGCTTAATGGGCCTGAAGAACATCCTTTTGTTCCCAGAGTATACAGCTTATAATGATGACTGACAAAGACCACCTGACTTGACTTGCTCTGTGAGAAGGGGGACCCACCTGGGAGACAGTCGAGAGTGGGGCACGGGCTGCAGCTCCAGCTGCTGAGAACTCACTGAGCTTTCACCTCGATGACTGATGTCCTGAGAACTGAACATAAACCCTCTCTGGACTGAGAGAGGGAGCACGAGAGGATGAGTGAGAGGAAAGCGAAGAGAGAGCGTGAAATAGAAAGAACAAGAGTGATAGTTAAGGTGAGAGAGAAAGAAAGAAAGAAAGAAAGAAGAATAGAAAGAAAAGAAAGAAAAGAGACAGGAAAGGGGGAGACGAATACAGAATGAAAAAAAGAAGGAAAGAATGGATGAAAGAAACAGCGAGTGAGAGAGAGAGAGGGAGGGAGATATAAGAATGATTGAGAATGAGAGAGTGATGATGAAGGATTGACAGTGTTACTCCATGTGCTGGAAACTGCATGAGCAATATGCTAAACAGGCCTCGTGTACTTCACACAGACTCCTGCACTCCAAACACAAACGCACTCCTGACACCTTTATCTGTTCCAGGACCGTCCTGAGCTGCACTGCAGTACAGCATCACTCAATAAAGCTATTAAAGTTATTTTTTTGATATTTGCACTATTCTACTGTTCGGTTCTTTTCCATTCTTATTGTATATCTTTATTCCTCTTGTTCCTTTTGCTGCATTGAGCATGTTTATGACATGAAAAATTTCCCTCGGGATGAATAAAGTTCTTTCTTATTTTATCTAATTACGCTCGATGGAATTTGGGTATCCAGACAACTATGTAATAATAAATAATTGCACAAACAAAAACAAACAAAACCAGTCAGTTTTAGTCAGTCTGGAATGCAGGGCGGTGAGAAAACTGAGGCAGAGAGAGAGAGGAAGATTAGCTCACTGCGTGGGGGTCTCCCCTCACCCTCGAAAGCGTTGGCGGCATCCACCAGGTGGGTCCAGTCCAGACCGCTGTCGGTGTCTGTGTTGGGGAGGGGCATGAGGCCCAGCTCTGGGGACGGTAGCCTCTGGCGCTCGTGCAGGTCTGCTAGAGAGGTGTCAGATGCGGAGAGGTCACCTGACGCGCAGCCAATGAGAAAACATGACATAATGCGTGTGAGCTGACTCAGCCGAACTATTGCACTCATACACACTACAATGTAAGCAAGTCAGAGTGGAACAAGGACTGAGCGCTTCATGCTCAGTCCACGATGTGTTCGGTACTAGTGGGTGGCAGTGGCCTAGTGGGTAAAACACTAGCCTGTGAACCTCAGGAGCACAAAGCTGCAGCTTCAAACCCCGACTTTCTACCACTGTGTCCCTGAGCAAGACACTTAACCCTCAGTTGCTCCAGCGGGACTGTCCCTGTAACTAATGATTGTAAGTGACTCTGGAGAAGAGCGTCAGCCAAATGCCCCCTTTACCCTTAACAGAACAGAGAAAATCTCATTTAACCATAATGTGAAAATAATCTATTTATCCGTTTTTTATTTATCTTTATTTATTATTTTTTGGTTGGGGTCAGCTGTTTTTGTTTTTCCTCTCTGTAGCTCTAAGAGACACGCTGCTTTCTGTCAGACATATCTGTAACCACAGTGAGTGTAATAAAAAAAAATGTCAGCAAATTCCTCAGTGTTTGTTACTGCAGTGTTACAATTCTGTAGTTTCAACTGGATCACAAAAGCTCTTTTTTTAAACCCTCCTATTGTGTTCACTAAGGCTTAACATTGTCTTCCCGGTCACATTGATTATAAATCCATGATTTTTTAAAATGTGTGTATGTATAAAACTACCTATTGTTATGTTGGAACTTTCCACTAACTTAAATTTATGTGAACATTACAGGTTTTGATCTTCCATTTGCTATTTATGGCTTGTAGGCCTCATTCACATAAGATCATACAACTCGTTTTTTTAAGATAAAAATGTTACATAGAGATTACTTTAACTGTAACACATACTAAGATTAAACATTTTGTACTGTTTATCACAGATTACCTCATTTCAATGTTTACCAATAACACCGTTTTTAAACCATTAAAATTTTCTTTAAAAGTGGCACAAAATAACATCTGTTGTGTTCCCGGTCAAATGTGTCCAGTATGATTTATTTAGTAACGAAATTTTTTTTTTGTTGAGGTTGCTAAGGTATAAAAGGTGGTTGCTATGGTGTCGGAGTGGGTTGCTAAGTAGTTTTTAGGTTGTTGCTATGGTTTAGGACGTGGTTGCTAATTAGTTTTTTTAGGCAGTTGCTGTGAGTAGGAGGTTGTGGCTAAAGAGTTTCTAGATGGTTGCTATCAGATACAATGTGGTTGCTCAGGAGATTCTAGATAGTTGCTATCGGAAACAAAGTGGTTGATAAGTAGTTTCTAGGTAGTTGCTATGGTGGATGAGGTGGTTGCTAGGGAGTTTTTAGTGAAAGTGAAAGTGATCATTCGGTCATACGTGAACACACCACAGCACACAGTGTGAACAGCACGAAATTCTTTC
>JBBJLS010000155.1:3227243-3252221 GCA_037577275.1 Bryconaethiops microstoma | reverse complement strand
CAGTCATACTAATGAGGCCTTTGTTAACACAGTGGAACCTTCACAGAGATTCCAAAAGTTTGGCTTTTAAAACACTCTGACTTTTATTGTGTACTTAATCACTATTATTATGAAATTATGTTACAGTCTGGGATATCACTGCTAATGTTTCTGTTACATGCATTAACAGACAAACTCCAAGAGAACAAACTCCAACGCACCATTACTGTTCCTAGTAACCTTAGTAGTAATGAATTAATCTACGGTATTTATATCTATCTCTCTTATTATTGCGCATTTTGTGTTTAGTATAGTGTATTGAGTCCTGAGTATTTCCTGAAGTTTTATTTTACATTTATGTCTGCGCAGACACAACATTAGCAATTTCCTCAGAGATCAATAAAAGCTTTGTGATTCTGATTATCCAGTTATGACAGCCACACCTGATATTAAGCATTTGGCAGCACATTACAAACGAGCACTGTTTTAGAGAAAAGACGAGATTAATAAACACTCTGAGACGCACAGTGACTGTGTCGTGCCAATAATGAAGCCAAACTCTCTTCACACCTCAGGGTTGGGACACCTGCAGTGGGAGGTGTTGGGACTGGGACACGCTTGGCTCAGGTGTTCCCTCCGCATGTCTCTGCTGTCCCACAGCCACATGATTCAAGCCCAGACGGTGACTCACAGCTGAAGACAGAAACTGGGTCCGTTTTCCTTCCAGAAATACCTCTGTGACTTCAAGGGCAGCACACAAAGACCACAGAAAGGGCGCCTCTGAATAGAAAGGGAGGAACTTCCAATTCGACATGGTCTACTTACCTTCACACTATTTAAAAACAGGTTGTGCCACTCAGGAGAACCCAGAGGAGAAGCTATTATACATTCCAGATTTATTTATTCCATATTTATTTCAGCATCTTGGCACTCTGGATTGCATTTCACTACACTGTGGTACTTTATTGGTAATTTTATCTTCTTCAGTATATTCCAAGTACAATAAGACAAAAAAAAAAACGAAAAAAACTGCGAGTCAAATTTCTTGCATATGTATACAAACTTGGTCAATAAAATAGTGAGGACAGGTCAATACTACAAGGTTAAGACCCAATAAAGGTTGTGGTCATACTGAACATGTGTATTGTCCAGTCAGTCAATGAGTCAAAAGTCAAGATATAAATCATCTGAGTTTTGGAATTGCCTCTTTATAGTTTTAGACCATGTTGAGAATTCTGTGCATAGTCAACATCTGAAAAGTATTTAAGGTAGAAGGTAGAGAGCACATTTTACAAAATACAAAACTAAATCAGTAAACAAACGTTTACTGAATTTTGAGATTTAAAATGTAAAAATGTTTTGTTTGCTTTTTTATTATGAACCAGCTCTAATCCCCAAAAAAGTGAACCATCACTTTTTTGGGGATTACTGCTGGAAATAAAATTTAATAATGGAGTTAACAAAAACAATTATTCTGTATTAAAATGCATCAAACAGTGTTGTAAAACCAATGTGTACTGAATCATAAAAATGATATGCTACCTTATCACCAGCAAAAACTACTTATTGTCACGTCTGAAAATGTTCTTGGAGGGCCAAGACATTTGTACGATACTGAATGAATGAGCTCTATTAAGATTATGACAGTTTATGCTGCAAAACATAAGTACAGAAATGTAAAGGCTCTTCACTTAGCCAAAGTCATCAAATTTGGATACAAACAGCACAATTCTTGACCCCCACCTATTTCCACAAATACAGCTGACTTGAGACTCAAAAATGGATAGCTCACATTCACATGCTCTTCTCTGGAAATACTCACTGACAGAAAGAATCCCAAGGCAGGACCTGTTCTCACCAAAACCTTTCAAACAGAGCACTTTTCAAGCTTCTGCAAAGTTACAGAGCCTGGGTTTCCCACAGGCCTTGGAAAAGAGACGGCCAGATAACTATTTCATTCCGGGATAATGCAAGCTCAGCGTTTTAAAACTGTCTTCTAGAGGAATTCAGGGGAAAGTGATCCTGTACTTTAGATGATATCCAGTGTGCACCACTGTCTAGAGGAGAAAGCTATTCTTGAAATGTTCGCCTTCTTTTAAACACTGAGACCATGCTAGTTACACGACATCTTAACTAATGTCAAAATAATTGATTCTCAGATACTAATCGATACTAAAATTTTGTATCGAGTTTGAAATCAATTAGCACTGGTATCGATACTGAAATGCCAGTTTTGCATTTGCCGGTTCATGGAAATCACCGGCAGACTACAACAATTTTCAACAGGCATTGCAGCGGGCAGCCCCTTCCCCAGCTACGGAGGGGGGAAAAAAAAAAAAGAAAAAGTGGCACACACCTTCAAATGAGTCCCGAGCCAGCGGTCACTGAGCATTTTGCCCCGTAGCTCGGCGGGGAACAACCTAGCGCCGCAATGTTTTACACAGACCCTCAGCTCCCCTGGACCTATCGAACGTGGCCGGTGGTGAAGCTCTCCTCCCCACAGAATCGGCGCTTCGGTCCCGCGAGCACAGACATTCCGAGTCACGTCGCCACACCAAACTTGACCTGCTGGTAGATCTCCGTGAAACCTTTCCAACGAGCCCTCATTTGCCCCCCTAGCCCACGGGGACTCGGAGATATTAGTCCAAAAGCTTCCCCACTGTTCTCTACGGAGGGCAGGAAAAAAGCGTCATGTGCCTTTAAATGAGCTGCCAGGTTCTGAGCCAGCTAAAACGGAGCATCTTGCCCCGTAGCTTGGCCGGTGAAAAACCTAGCGCTGCGAAATTTCACTGCGGAACCCTCAGCTCCCCGAGACCTATCAAACGAGGCCGGTCGCGAAGCTCTCCTCCGCAGAAAACCGGTGCGACGGCCCCTGAACACACTTTAAATTATTTATTAAAGAGTTCCTGTGTTTGTTTTTTCTCCCCTTGTAGTATCGAAAATAGAATCGAGTATCAAGCACCATCCTTAGTATCAGAATCGAGTTTGAAATTTCAGTATCATGACAAGCCTAATCTTAACTGTTAAAAGAAACTCAGTGCCACTGCCAGCAAATTTTAATTTGTTGTTATGAAGGTCCGTGCTTAGTTATTGTAGCTCTACACAATATCACGCAATTGCATTCTAGACATCAGACATCCTATAATTCTATAGCATCAGTCCACTTTCCCCAAACCTGTCTGTATCAGAAATGTTAAAGAGGTTGAATAAAGCCACAAACTTGTTTTGGTAGCATAACTCAGGTTATGCTGCTTCTTCAAGTACTTAACTGGATAAAAAGTGCAATGCAATGACCAAAGGCAGGAAAATAAAAGCGTGGAGTTCCTGCTCCTGATTCCCTGCCAATGGTGAATACTCCCCAGCCTTGGTTTCTGTCTCCTCTGTTACTGAGTAACTGGATTTAAAGGCTTGCATCTATGTGGGCAAAGAGAGTCGTGAGCAACAACATAATCCAATGTCAACACTGAGTTTAATAGGAGAAATTTCAACCCAGAGACAGGGGGCTGGGTTGCCTGGTGGTTGGTGATAAAAACCCCTCTTTTCTTCACCCATTCTTTGTGGAAGACCATGTTTACCCCACTAAAGAGGAACCACTGGGCAGGCTGCGGTTCATGTGGTCTCCTGCTCACAAGCATATTTTCCTTGACTTACTACACTCTCTCTCTCTTCTGCTCCCTCTCCCTCTCCCTCTCGTGACATATAGACCCACTTGGAGAAAGGGATAAATATGAGCATGATGCTCTGATGCAAACTCAGCGGGACACACTGACTGTGCGCGCGCATATGTGTGTGTGTGTGTGTGTGTCGGTGTGTGTGTGTCGGTGCTCGCATGCATGGCTGTGTTTTAGGGCACCAAAATAAACATCACTCAAACTCTTCATCAGTTCAATGAACTGGAAACAAGCAAACAAATGTGCTTTTAGGCCGACAGAATGCAGGCCATGCTATGAGCAACACAGTGGAAAAACATCCGAAACAAAAAAAAAAAAAAGCCACAATGAGTTTTTCCTGAAGGGCAAATCTGATAGGTTTGATACTTTCAGGGCTGGGACAGCTTATCTGTAAATAACAGTCAGAAAATGAATAAGTAGAACATAGTTTTTCGTTGTATTTAGCATTAGTATTTTTGCACTCTGAACCATGATCGGAAACTCGAGTCCTGGTTTTATATCCTTTACATATACAGCTGTGAGCTGTTCTGTGGGTGCATTTGCACGCACAAAAATTCACATTTGTACTCAATGTTAATTTAATGTGTAGGTGTTGAGTGTATTTTCACATAAAATGGATCCAGGGAGTAATAATGGTGACAAAGCAAGCATTTTTCAGTTAGCTCGTGACGCAGCCTGTCCTGATAAAACCATTCAAACCCAAGCAACAGCTGAAACTCCACAAAGCAGACGCCACATCTGTGTGATAGAGTTTGAGGCTCTGCTCCAGCTCGGAGCTCCAAGCAGTAAAAGGGTCGGTCTGTAAAACTGAGACTTAAATGTGAAAGAATGCCGAGACCTTAAGGTTTAGTCATCTCAGAAACGGTCCTAGGCATACTGAATGATCCTGTAAAGAACTAATATATATATCTATATTTATTAACAATTGTGGTCCATGGATCTATTTTTTAAAATGGCCTTGCAAACTTGCTTTTCATAAACACACACTCATCTAATAACTGCACACCAACCCAGGAGTAAACCAACTTAAAAATGTCTGAATTGCAAACAAACTGTTCTAAAGGCTTCTTTGCACTGTGTGGTTTAAGAAAAGCATGGCAATGCCTTCTTGCCCCCAAGCTTTCTTGTCTTTCTTGTATTTAAAAATACAAAATAAATAGTGCACAATGCTGGAAAAAAATAGGTAAAACATTTATACTATTCAAACGAATTAAATGACTACAGTGAATATACTGATTCAACTATAAAGTGGCTCCCATGCATCATGACATTGCTAAATAGTGCCACTGCTAAAATTATCTTTAATATAATGCCTACAGCAGTGTCGCAAGCCGAGTGCTTCAGATTAACATTTCAAAAAACTAAATAAATAGCAAGTTTTCTTTCCTGGAAATCTGGTTTCTGGTTAATATTTACAATAGTGAGTAAGATTCCCTTCAGTGTAAGCAGTACAGAACAAAACATTTTAATCAAAACAGGCTGTGTAAAGTGCATAAGATGTTCTTTTTGCATCCCTTTAGCTAAATAACTCAGGAAGCATGAATATATTAACTTTAATGCTGGGTTTTTGAAATTCTCATACTGTTATCAACACTGTGCAGCTACATTAGGGTTAACATTTTGGGCTACTGTTAACTATTAAGTGTGTAGATGAGGTCTGGCCTAAGCTTACTCTGGAGAAAACAAAACCAATAATAATCTCTCAATCTCATCTGCACATACTGTAGGTTTCTGACAGTCAAGAAAGCTTCGCCTGGGCTTTCTGCATAAAATATTATTCACAGAACGAAACAGGAAATAAAAAAAACAGACGTGGTGAAGATGACAGTTGAACAGCACCAACGCACTTTGGAGCTTAAGTCAAAAAAAAAAAAAAAAAAAAAGGGAGGTCATTTGCAGAATTTTAGAAATGGAGGTAATTTGGAGGTACAACTGCACTGAAACGGCTCATTTCTGACACTGGGAGGATTCATTATTAATCTGCAGTGTGATGGTGGTTTGGGCCATCCAGTATTTATAGCATTCTCATAGTGATGGAAGTATTTACGGACGCCGCTTATAAAATGGGCCACTGAAAGCAGAGTGCTTGCAGCAGGAGAGGCAGCCTGACGGACACGACAGCAAACGGAGGGAGAAAAGTCTAATCCTCCTCTCGCCCTGATTGCCTGGAGCTTTACTGACAAAGGGCTACATTAATAAGCAATAAGGTGGATGAAGGGAGCAACAGGTAGATTATCCCGGATTAACTGTGATTCTTAGGCTAATACTGGGAAACAAGCTAGACATCAGCAAACATAAGCCTGTCAGCACACGTCTGTCCTGACGCAGCCAGGTCTTTCCCTTATGAATAAGTAAACAGAAGAACAATAACGCTCAACACGAACACACGCGAGTAAGCATACACAGGTCTTTTCATACCGTCTTGTTCTACTTGCCCAAAAATAAATAAATAAATACATACACACATACGAACAAAATCACATCAACTAAAAATAAAAGCACATTTAAGTGGCAGGGCTGAGGACATCATATCACCACTTACCGATTTGCTAGAAATTTGAGCCAAAGCTTGTGGGGAACATGGCCTAATTTAACGAGACCTGACCCAGGCTTACTTCCTCTAATGTAAAGTAGGGCTGTGGCCATAAATTACACCAGCAACAAACAAATACGGATTATTTTGGCAAATAACTGGATAACAAGCTCTTAAAGACAGCCAAGAACTATAAATAAAGTCAAATCAAGTAAAGTCTCCCTTTACAGTAACGCGTGAACACGCAACAACAACACAGCACACAGTGTGAAACGCTCTCTCTGTAACCCAGAAACACGCCCGGGGAGCAGTGTGTGGGGACGGTACCTTGCTCAAGGGAACCTCAGTGGTGCCACTAGCAGTCCTGGGATTCTAACCTACAACCTTCTGATCACATGAACAACTCCCTAACCACCAGACCACCAGCCACCCACTAAATAGACTGAAAAGATAAACAAAAGCCTTTACAGAATTCTTAATGGAAAAAGGAGGAATCATATGACAATATCTTGTGGTTATTCAGATAAAACTACTTCACAATATAGCACAAAGTGTATCTGTCAACACATTTTCAAAACAGTTCATGCTCCCATGACTTTCTAAGTTTACATGTAATTTCCTTGCATTCTGAACCCAGCGTGATTAACTTCTGCACTTCAGTCTTTTGAACTTCTGCCATCAGAGCAGCAAAGCAAGGAGTTTGTCATGAGATGGACCTTCAAGGCATCTCCACCTAATGCCCGTAGCAACACCGTCACAGGGATAGTGGGAGGAACAGAGCAAAGCTGAAAGAGAGAGAGACTGCTGATGAGAGAGAGAGAGATGGAGGAGAGAGAGAGAGAGAAAAAAGTGGGGGGGGGGAGAAGAGAGAGAGAGAGATGTGGGGGAGAGAGAGAGAAAAAAAAGTGGGAGAGAGGAGGGAGAGAGAAAAGAGAAAAAGGTGGGAGAGAAGAGAGGGAGAGAAAGAAAGAGAGGAAAAAAAAAGAGAAAAGCAAGAGAGAAAAGAAAAAGAGTAGAGAGAGAGCGAGAGAGAGAGAGCGAGAAAGAGAGAGGAGTGCAATTACCAGAAGAGGCTGTCAAACAACACGGTCTGTAATTCCAGCCTTTCAGAAAGAGTACAAGAGAAAATAAAACGGAAGCAAATGAAAAAAAAAAAACCTGTGCTTTTCATAAACAATGACTGCTTTAATGTCGGATCATCATAGGAACGTTCTCTTTGAAACGCAAGAAAGAAAAAAAATCTTGTTTTAATGTGAGCCTTTATCACAAATGGTCATTTTGGACCGTGTCTGTCTGCCTATTTTATGCAAACCCTAAAGGAAAGCAGAAATAAATTACACAAATAAGTGCCATTTTTGAAAGGAAAGTATGAAAGAGATTAAAAAGATAGCAACTCAAGTCTGGTGAAACAGTGTTTTATTCGGAAGCTGGCGGACGACGGTGGCCAGAAAAGGCTCCTATATGACACGGGTAAGCGCTGCGCTTTAATTGGCTGAATGTGGCGGTGAATAGGAGGCTCATTGTGCTGTGGCACGTTGGTGTAGGAGGAAGGATATTGGCGTGAGTCATTACATCCAGAAATGGCTTCGCACTGAGCAGTAAACACCTGCAATCTGGCTGCTGTACAACATCGCAGCGCATCCCAACATACAGCCGAGCTCTGCTCCCCGTTTTCAGGCACGCAGACCCCCTCCTTATCTCAGCCACAAGCCGACGATCCCCCAAAGCCAGATTTTGGCTGATGGGTATTTGTGGCACTGCAGAGTCGAGCAGGGATGAGAAAAAAAACAAGAGCTGCACTCACGCTGAGCACATGTCCTCGCTGCACCATTTTTTCCTCTCACTTTCACTCGTTTTCTCTCTGTGAAAGAACACAGATGCAATGTGTGACCCAATGTGTGTCACTGCTACACAAATGAACCTCCTGTCAATTCTTCTGTGCTCAGGAGAAGGTGGTGCCCCCTGGTGGACCCAAAGTGCGCCGCTTTAGAACAGCAAGCAAGGCGTGAAATCGAAAGTCACTTTTCCATATAGACACACAGAAACTGCGCCGCACCTAAACTGTACTGCGACATTGAAGCCGTAGCACACTGAGTGTATCTCAGTCCAGCAACAATGTTTCTGACGTGTCAGCAGTGCAATTCTCTCCCAACAGCTGGTCGTCCCAAAACCATGGAGTCGAACCAGCGGAAAGTTGTTCTGAGCCGCTTTTGTAATCGAGGTCTTTATCATTTATAGTCTTGTTTGAGGTTTTTTTTTTTTTTTTTAATTAAACCAAACCCAGCTAACTTGTGATGGCCTGGAACACCTTCATGCTTCTCCCAGTATTAAAGACAAATTGGTTAAGGTGATAGAAACCTCCATTCAAAATTTAACTTTAGCCCACACAGACTGTAGTGCTTATACTTCATTGGCTCCATTCGCGGTCATGACATTTTTTCAGAAAGCAGTGATGCAGTCAGCTCGGCTGCGGCCCACTTTTAGCCCAGCTGTCGACCAGCTCAGGCTTGGGTACGAGTCACTATTTGTAATGGAAAAACCTTTATTTGTGCTGTTGTGCGGTTCCTTGTGCCAGTGGCCTTTGGTCAAGACAGTACAATGCAACGAAGTTCAGATATAAATCCATGCCTGCATGTTTTGCAAATCACTTTCACTGACAAGTGACCCTCACCCGCACCTTTACCAGTGACAAATCTGCCAGGATACCAATTGCACTGAACCCGTACAGCCTATAGACTGACCAAACACAATCACCATACTAAAACAACATCTACCCAGCTGGCCACCAGCATGTGTGACTTCTTGTAAATCCAAACGAAGGGTAGAAGATGAAACAGAACTTCAGGCTCTTCCATCACTGGCAGTGTTTGCACACATGGGAAATTATGTTCACAACACTGATCACATCGCTTCAGTTTAATAACTGTACCATGCTGTACCGCAATGTAGAGAAAATAAGACTAGCCTCTTCCCATAGTTCAGAATTACGGGTTACGAGGTGACATTTTCCAGAAGACCTGCATTGGGAGATTATATAAAAACTGGTAAATGCTCATGAAACTGCCAAAATCATGATATGTTTAATAGCCCAAGAGAGTGTCCAAATCATCATGCAGATAATCAATATTCATATCATTCAGTAGCTTCACGCATGCAGAAGTGTATAAGATACAGCCAAATGCGAAAATTTACAGATTAATCTTTAAATCTTAATGTGTTGTGGCAGTGAAAATGTGGTTACTTATACTGTTACTAAAAATGTATTTAACACATTCAGGTCTACTTTTAATTATTCCAGGGCTGCAGGAATACAGTACACACAGCAAGGATGACATAAGAAGAAGTTTGCAAGGAATGAAAACCCACCTAGACAAGAAGCGTGATGAGTAAAAACAAACAAAGTGTCTACTGCTGTCCACTCAAAGTAAAGGTTATTCAATGAAATTAATTCAGCTGTTCCTGCATATCAGTCACTTTAAACTGGACCACTTGAATAAATGCCAGACTAACAGAGTGAATCTGAGCTACTCAGGTTTTCAAGGACACGTGATCAATATCTACTCTACATCGACTTGAACTGCTGTGAGTACTACTAACAAAGTTAAAGTACTTGAAAAGCCAAATGTTTACACATTTATATAGATCTCCCTTTCAACAAGTGATTGAGAAAATGTATCTAATTAAACAGTAAAATCTACAAGGCCAGTTTAAAGATTTGCCAAGTAATACACAGTTACTGCATACTCTGGTGTTATACAGAACCAACTTTAAAAGGTTCTTTAAAGAATATTTAAGAGCTTCTCCATTAGAGTGAAAAAACGTTCAACAAGGCAAAGAAACATTTACGCATTTAAACGGTTCTTCGAGTAATTGTATACATAATCACTGCCTTTACTAATGAACCCTTGGTGAACCTTTTTAAGGGTGTATATTGTAACACTTGGCCTATTTTCAGGTGAATCAAACACATACTGCAGTTTTTCTTGGGGCAAAGCAGAAACTTGCTGGTTATTAAGCTAAGGCTTTATAATAAGTTAAATAGAAAATAAATAGTGAATAACATAGCTATAGTGAGTTAGCACACTTCAGCAATAATACTTTTAAAACATGTAGAAAGGTAGACGTAGCTACAGTATTTTAGTATTTATCAAGACAGAATTACACATACATTAAAATGTGTAACTGGCTTTATTGGGATTGGTCAATAAATTCCATACAGAAACTTCTACAGAAAGTTTTTTTTTTTTGTGGTAGTGATGAGAACTTGAGTATGTTTTGTACAGTAATTTCCTTTATTATTTAAAACCACTAGTGAAACTACACGTCAATAAACTTGAACAACTCTGACTCAGCAAGCTTCTCAAAAATTGCCCGAGTGAGGTTTTCTGGAAATGTTCCCTAGAACTACATGAGGGCTGGTCGATTATGTCAAAAATCATAATCACGATTTTTTATTTTTTTTTACTCTAAATATAACCAATTGGAAAACCTAGGGGAATCACAAGCATTGTCTGGAATGGCTGTAATCAGCTTGGGAAAACCCAAAGATCTGAAAAACCCAGTGGATTTTTCTTAAATCATCCTTTAGTTGATATGTGAAATCATAACTGAACTCCAGTGAAGCCTTTTATATCAAACTTCTCTAAATGACTATTTTATTGTTTGTTTTAAAAGCAGTGAAATTCCCCTTTAAGATGATGTACTCTATCAGTTTATGGCATTACAACCAGATACACTTCATGTCATGTGAATTTGAAAGACGGTGCATTTCAAGGGTCAGTTTCATCTGATCCTGACATAAATGTCGTGCACAGGACTGCGACAAAAACTCAAATGTTTCGAAGTGAACAATAAATAAAGAAAACACGTAACCGGTTAATCACTGAACAAACAGTAAATGAAAATGGACTAAAAGAAAGGAGATGGATAAAGTGGCCTTAAGACTTTGAGTAAAATTTTATGGCTCTGTTAAACTGGATGAGTGTAAAATAACCCAATGCACTAAAACGCAACTCTTACTGGACAAGATATTTTAGGTCCTAGGAATTTGCGATTCTGAAGATTCAACAGCAGAAATGCGTAAAACATGTATTTCTTTCAGAGGTAAGAGGATCCTGCATTATCTTTCTCGAGAAGTTTGATTGCTTGCTTGTTGAGAGCTGCTGAAAATCAGTACTCCTTTGACTTGATGGCACAGGATGCTTTGATTTCTTCAACCAGAAGCATCGAGCGAGGAGCTGGAACACAGTGTTCCTCAAGAGGGGAACAGAAGAGTATTTTTTTAAGTCAGTTTTGAGGTCTGGACACTAACACCACAACTATTAATTAAAAAAATTAGAAAACTGTTCAATTACTGCCACAGAATACAGAAAAAATATTAATTCCATTGCTTTTGACAGTATGCAGAAGCAATTGTACAGTCCCTGCTCCATACTCAGCTACTAGTATTGCACCATAGAAAATAGACAGTAAGCTCATTAGACCAAAAGTAAGCTGCACTTTTTATTTAAAAGTACTCCGTAGGGAGGTAAATGCCTCGGTCCCTTGTATTAAAGATGCATGGAGGAGGCGTGCTAAGGCTCCTCAAGGGAGTTCAGCGAAGGCTGTAGTCGCATTAAGTTCTCTGGAAAACAATCACAAACCTGAAGATCCGTGCTACGCATTCACTCATACTTCCTGTAGCAGCCAACTGCTGCGGACATGACTGACTAACTGCTGAGAATTACACTGTGAGCAGACACCGCGAGTTCATTAGTGTGAATGCAGACGGTTAATTATTTTATTCCATCGGAGCCGCTCCTCCTCCATGCCCATATGGAATTATAGAATGGTTCCAACACTAAAACATTCATTAATATCTGCTGAATTTCACATGCATACAGGTTGTTTGATTGATGAGGAGGAGAGAGTTGATTTAAAATTATTTAAAAATTCGATTTGTGGTCGTCGAGTAGGGATTTTTTCGATTACGATTCTGGTTCCCCTTAATCGATTCTGGTTCTTATCGATTCCCTATTTCGATTCCACAAAGGTAAAAAAAAAAAATTTAATAAAAAAAACACAACAAAACAAAACGGGACAACTGTTTAACGCTACAACGGCTGACAGCGTCAATTGGCGTAATTTTATCAGAATCAGAATCGCATCTATTGGCCTACTGGAGGAGCAGCATGCTCTGTAAGAGACATGTGTGTGGTGTAGGCACATGTACACACGTATCTTTACATATTGTTTTATACTGTTGTGCTTGTGAGACAATCGACCGGAGTCAAACTGTGTTCGGTCACAAATAAACGTGATTCTGATTTGCTGACTGGCGCTGCACGACGGGGTCTGGGTCCAAAGTCCACTGGACCCTCGCCGTGTCTGCTGGCTGCAGCTTGCGTGGATGTCTGCCGGCGACTGCAGGACTAAACGCCCGAACAAACTGCAACAGCATCGTATCAAGAAGCGTCTTTTGCGAAACCGGGCACTGCGTCAATTGACGCATGCAGCCGTTCTAGGTATAGCCAATTACCCGCCGTTCTAGTGTTAAGAACCAATTTACAAAAGAGAAAATTTTTTTTTTTTTTTTTTTTTTTAAAAGGAGTGGGTACCCGGGTATTTCCGAATCGGTTCTTATTTGGAACCTAATTTCGTTTCCCATCCCTATCGTCAAGTGATCTCCATAATGTATTTATGGGGGGGGGGGAGCGGTGGGGCGGGTCGCCCTAACAATGTGTTTGGGAGAGTGTCTCGTGACAAACGTGGAACAAATTGGAGCTAAAGACACAACAGGCACATAAACAGCCTTTAAGACACTAAAGCTCAGGTAGGAAAGATGTGTAATGTTTATTGTGGTTTATTAATAATAAATCAGCCAATGAAAGCTTGTTTTAGCCAGAAGAATCAGCCAATTTGAGGCCATTTCTTACCTTTTCTGGGTGTAAATCGAATCTGAACGACAGTAAAGTGCAGCAGGGCGACAGGCTACCGCCGAGTTTCGTGCTCATCTGAGTTCTTTCTCCAATTCTCTGAGCTGTTCGTCTCGGTCACAGTTACCACAGCAACTGCGCAATCACACTTTACATTTTCCCATGGGAATGCAATGTCATTCCTGAATAAAGATGGCCAAATATAACCAGCATCAAGCCATAACCTCAAAAAAACATTTCTGACATGAAAAATGCAGGAGCCACTACAGGAACCCCACATGAATAAGTTTTTCTTATGAAAATATTTAGGGATGTGTGGGTTGAAGCTTGTCACACCAAGCTCTGTTTTCTTTCCTCAGGATGCAAACAAACTTAAAATAGCTGAAATATAACATTTCCAGCCCTTTGTAAGCAAGTATAAAACAGTGAGTTATAACTTAAACACCAGACTTTATCTTTCAAAACACTAGGAGGCTTTTGATTGTGTCACTCAGTTTTTCATCTCCTTGATGGTTTGAGATCTCAGTCGGCTGCTGCGTCGACATGTCGGAGGCTTGCTATTCTACCGGAACAAATCAAAACCACCGCATTCATGCACCTGTTGCGTGGCTGACGCACCTCTCAATGAATGACATGCTTGAAGGAGACGTGTGAAACATTAACGTGCTCAGATGGGTTCCATGAAACTCTCTACTGTTCTGTGAACACTGAATATTACAGGCAACATCAGAAAACTCAGTAATTTGCCACAGATATAAGCTAGCTGCTTTTGACAGAGTCTGCCGCGGGCTGTCTGTGGGAGTAATAATCTTGAAGAGAGCTCTTTCAGATACTAGAATGGAATTTACGGTCGTCCATGGCGCCTCCACACCGCCTCCTGGCTATTGACTGCAGGGCTTTTACCGAGCTCAATCAATACGACAACCAGAAATTCACCACAAACCGAGTGAAGCACTTTAATCACCGGGTAGCAAATTCATAACCATACTGCTATGAGACCAAGAGACTAGAGTAAAATTTCAGTAGAAGTGGCAACTGTTATATGTACCAATATTATATTAAAAATATCAGAATCAAAAAAACTATTGATCCCAAAGGAAACTGCTTATATATATCACGTAGAAGTCGCCATGTTTACTTTATGTCTGACACCCAAGAAGTTGGAACCCTTCCCTCCCTCCACTCTACATTTTTCAAAACAATCTTGATATCCAACATTTTACAGCAACATTAAGTGTATGTGAAAGTCTGTACTGCCAGCCAGCAAGAGGCGATGAAGCCTCACGGCTGCCTGCTTGTTCACTCCTTTTAATTCAAGGAGCTCCAGCTAAAGTAGCGCCTGCAACTCCTCCACACACACACAGCCTGGCTGCAGAGCTTCAGCCAGGATGCAGGGAACCTTTCAAGCAGCTGACAAGAAGGAAGTTTTCTTCCTATTTTACAGTCATTAGAGGTTAAAATTGGAAAAGAGGCTTCAACAATGTCTCCATCTTTAAAAATGATTAACTTAGTTACTACTCTGTAGATCCATTTTTTATATTAAATTTGTTAGAGCCATTTCCATGCTATAAGCACATCTGCTTTTACTTTGGTAATCTTACTTACTAAACATAACTAAGCATTACAAATAATGTAATGTTCTCTCAGTGGCGGCGTAAGTAATTCACAACAGGACTTGTTGCTTCAAATGAGACATAAATAAACCCGGATTTACAAAAAGGATAAACTCAACCGAACGATTTCATGGCCATTTTTAATCATTAACAATAAACTGATAAGTGACCCCAGCCCTATTAATTATGCTCTCTTTCTAATGTTCTCCCAGCACCACTCCTGGAGGCCCCTGCTCTTCAAATTTTAGTGTTTTCATTGTTCAAAACACTCCGGATCCAACTAATGAACTAATTAACAAGCCTTTCCTCAGATGAAGTGAGTTTAAGAGCAGGGGAAAAAAAAATATATATATATATATATAAAAGGCACGGCAGCTTTACAACCTGAGTTTGGAAACCGCTATTCTAGAACCGAAGCAGAACTAGAAACATACTGTGACTCAGTGTGAGAATTTGTCATGATAAATGTGATTATACTGTCCTAGATAGCAGCATGAGGAAAACAAGATGTAAAAGTGAAAAATATCAACATACATTTTCAAAACATTCTTTTTACTCATAAATGAAGACGCGTGTTATGAAGTGTTGTCACAAAAACCCTTTTGCATACATTCCCTTATTCAGCTGTCAAAAGTTTAGCTCCACCCATTAGCTTTAGCACTTAAGTTATAAGACATATCTGGCTTACACACACGTACACACACGTATAAATAGGTGTATATACAATAACGCAGATGCACGCACGCACGCACAAATCTTAGGCATACTTTTTTTTAACTTAGGCATACTTTTTTGTTTAATTTGGGGAACTTAATTTTGTGGTAGCTAAAAACTCCCAAACATCATAAACAGAAAGGACACAAACTTTAGGATAAAAGCCCCTTATATACACTGACAAACAAAACACACACACACACACACACAGTCCCAGCCACCCACCCACCCACACACACAACCAACACCCCCTCCCCTCCCTCAACCTACCCCCTTGAACAACTCAGACTTTAATAACCTGTTAAAATACTTTTTTTTTTCTTTTTTTTTTTTTAAACACTACACATTCTGTCTAAAACACCACACTCTCTCATCTTGCTGCTACAAACTACAAAATTCTATTTATTGCTGTTCTAAAATTGCGCATTTATTCCTGTTCTGCAATTATTTTTGTACCTTGTAAACTCTGTTCTGCATCTTTGCACATCTCCACTGCCAGAATACAGTACCGGTCAAAATACTGTATTTATCCTCAGTGGAGCCATTGTCAATTGCACTGAACGTTGTTGCATTGTTGCTCTTGTGTTCTGTCCTGTTTGCACTTGTGGTCGTGTGTTCTGTTCTGTTCTTGTGCTGCACCATGGTCCTGGAGGAACGTGGTTTCATTTTTAACTATGCACTCTATGTATATGGTACAAATGACAATAAAAACCTATTTGACTTGAATCAGAAAGTACATAATGTATTATTAACCCATTTGGGGTGACCATCCCATTCAGTCCACTAAAGCTCCGCAGCAGGGTTTCATTTCTGTGCTTTTTCTAATTGCCAGTCATTCACTTACCCTTAATCACACCTCCACGCTCACCAGCTCTCTAATTCCTCTCACTAGCCCTCGTGTGAAAGATGGAGAGCGAGTGGGTGCAGACAATAGCAGCTACTAAGGACTTCAGGACGGCACCAAGTCACTGAGGGGAGGGGGGGAGGGGGGAGGGGGGGTGGGGAGCCTCAGGACTGCCAGAACATTCGACTGCACACATTTATTTTGATAAAGGATCGCCTACTCATTTTTCTCCATTTAGCACAAAATCCTATTGAAGCACGTAGATCTGAAGGCTGGCTGAACGCAGAGCGGCTCTGCTGAAATCTCTGACTCCTATGAAAGAAAAGGGAAAAATAAGAGGCTAATGATGTGTTTGCTGGAAAAAAAAAAAATCTTGTTTTGTATTGTCTGATACTTCCAGAAGAAATATCGTTTGTGCACAAAGCTCTCGCTGCTGAATAACGACATGCATGATCAGTATTCAACAAATAAATCAAAATGAGACTTCAACTCTCCATAGATTTGTTTCTCCTGTATTGCACCAGCTGTGGTTATTTTGTGATGGTACAACATGCAGATTTTGTTGCTAAACTTTCCAACAAACTTCACCGTTCTGAACTTCAATAGATGTCATATGTTCACGTTCAACAGACATTAGCATTCAAACCAAATCAAATCGAACCAAAAAAATTGTAACATTAAAGCCTTAGTAAAAATGTAAAATGGTGAAAACGGAGCTCTCCTAAGAGATGGGGGTGACTGGGAACATGCAGAAACTCGCTCTGACATTGACACTCTGCCATAAGGCCGAGAGATCAAAAGGTCAGAGTCTGTGCTCATGTGGACAAGCTTAAAACACACTGCTTTTCTCACAGATGAGGGGCTTCAGGGGTCCGCGGCTCTTCCCTTGTGCCACAAATAAAGATCGGCGGCTCAGATTTCAGGGCTGGAGGACAAAGGCTCAGGCAGGAGTGAACCACTAGTGATCCCAGCTACATTGTCACAAAAGCATGGAGACCGACAGCTTTTCTATGGAGGAGACACATTTTTACTTCAACAATACGAGCGGCTGACCCACAGGTCTGCGCAACGTCAGCACAGGTCTGTTAACAAGCGCAACAAATGTTTGGAATTTTTTTTGCGAAACTAACTGACACAAACTAAGGCAAGAATGCAGATTCTCCAGAGATTACAACATTAATAAACGGTCTCTTAAAGCCAAAACACACTGATTCACCATTGAGCAACAAGCACCAACACGCTAACTGGCTTTTTGATGTTGCAGAATTAGAGTGAAACCAAATAATCCAGTGGGAATGAAGAACAGCGTAAACGGCAAAGACATTATTGTTCATTTGAACAGGGTAGAACATTGCAAACAAGTAGAGAAAGTTCCACAGGAGAAAGTTCCAGAGGAGGAAGACATTCCACTACAGCGTGAACACAGGACACTCTAGAAGAGTATGGATGGAGGAACACATTCTAGAACCGTGGGAACAAAAACAGTACACTGTGGAACTGTGTGGGGAAGAACAGAGGAGGACATTCTAGAAGACTGTTGATGAAGAAGCACATTCTACAGCAGTGTGAACGGCAGGAAGTCAATCCAGAGTGTCCAACAAATACTAACGTCATACCAGCCCAGAGTTTGGTCTCGAGATCAGGACTCTCCTCCATAGTGTAAACACGGATTCCGTTATGGCCGTTTGTATGTGGTGCTTGTATTAGTGTAGGTACAGGAGGTTCTACAAAACAAAGACGACCACAGTGAGATACAGGAAGCCTGAAGGTCCTGTTGCCTACCCCAAGTTTCCAAGTTTAACACAAATATTTGAATGTTTTAAGATCTGACCAGGCAGGAAATGATGACAAGTGTGTGTATTATTTTTTACATACATACACGTCAATCTCACATAATTTCTCACTCGGTCAGATCTTAAAATATTTGTTCACTTGTATGACACACACACACACACACACACACACACACACACACACACACACACACACACACACACACACACACACACACACACAATTTTGTTTTTTTTAAACAAGTGTATCATCCAATGTGACTTTTACTCAAACACATTTGAACAAACAGAAAACAAAAAAACTGCTCCGAAAGTCAGAATATCAGTTTGGTGCAACTATTCGCAGTCTGCAGATGCAAAAATGATGCAATTTATCCAAAAAAAAAAAACCAAACAAACAAAAAAAACAACAAACACAGCTCTGTCTGGTAACCATGGTGATGGAATGATGAGAGGAACTCGGCTCACAAAGGGCCGCGCTGATTAGTCGCTACGCCAACAGTCCATTAGTGGACATCAGCATTTACTCAGCATTTACACTGCGTTCACTGAGGGCCTTGACTGAGCAAGTTGGCCCTCAGACAGCACATCACACCTCACATCTCGTTAAGGTCAGAACAGCATGAGACACAGTCATTTACTGCAGAAACCCAGAACGGCTAGAACGTGTCTTAGAAAGAGAAGGGTGCATGATGGAACTGCCAGCAAGATCTAAAGGCCTCTTCCCTGCTGGACTGGTGAGAATGGGTTCGCATGTCACTGGCTGAGTTCACTGGTGTGCTGGCAGCCGCTATCCCACACGCCTTCATTTCCTGTCTATTGTGCAACTTCATATCCTGTGGACAGTTCTAGCAGGTCAGACGTCCTCTATGACACACAGACACAATAACAAATCAAGCTCGTCCACTGAAGCAAATTGTGCACGAACGACAAGCATGCAAAAATGTTTTAATGCTTCTGTTTATTTATTTGCACAAGCACCACCACACGTCATGTATTATTAGTTACTGACAGAGTTTATCTGATTATGTGTGTAAATAGATTTGTAACACACATGGCAACCCAACAGTAGCATTGTTTCATTCTGTTTGAATTCAGTGCCAGGCAGCTTGAGAAAATAAATAAATAAATAAATAAATAAAACAAACAAGTGTTTGGGTAGAGCTGTGAATCACTTGCCACTGTGGCGTTTTTGGGAACAACTGATTGGGTGAAATGCAAGCTGGATATTACCTTTATGTGGTAAAAACTGTTTAACAAGGCTCCATTTCAAACCTAGAAAACTACATTGACTGTAGCATTAATGAGAAACATGGGTCACTCATAAACCACTCATATCACAGTAAACTCCATCCACAAAAAACAGATATAAACACAGAACAAACAGAACAGCGTTGAAGCAGAACAATCAGAAGAATGCTATGAAAAATTTGTTTCACAGGAATGAGCAATGAAGACCATTCTATCGTTATTAGCACTGGACATATGTACACATCTGGTTTTCATTAATACACAATTACACTACCACTACCAATACTACTCACATTTAAGCACATTAGTGGCATTGATGTTAAATCCCAAAAGAAAAGTCTGACATATGTATTGAAAGGTCAGCCTTCTTTCAGCCTCATGCTTTCCACTGAAGTGCATCAGTGTTCAGACAAACCTCAAGTGGATTTGATCGACTTGTGACCGTTAGAAAAGACATCAATCTAATATTTCAATAGGTTCTTCTTTTTGTCCCAGCTGTAATAATATAATTTGGAATTAACAAAAGGTATCTATTTGCAAAACAATGCAAAATAGGTGTTTTCAGGATGTCGCAAAGACCAAAGTTGAACCAAAAGTTGAACCAAAAAAATATGTATCACATTTTAAATTGGAATCTCTAGTCTTCTCTAGTTAAATTTATTCCAAACTAGCAGCTAATTAAGACCATTGGAGCTGTGAGGAGATGAACACCCTTCATTAACTAATAAAATCTAACCATGTCCGATGGTTAATCAAAACCGATCCCACAGAGATGGCAACTCTAGGGGCTGAATCTGTTGCATCCGTTTTTTTATAGTACACATCCCACACAGCAGTAAAATGCAAAACTTCAGCAGGGTCTTTCTCTCAATAACTCCTAGCAACAAATCCAAAGGGAGGCCCAATCAAATCCCCCGCACCTCATCGAGCGCTACACCGCCCCTTCGCCCACCACGCGCCACTCAGCCGCTGCCATCTAGCAGTGTGAACACACCACGCCTGGCTGCAGCACCCACCCGCAGAGTGAGAGGGACGGCTCATCTGTCACACAGCACACCATTTACACAGAGTCATAACAATACTTCCTATACCCCACCAGCAATACGGGATATATCTGAATTCCTCTACTGTGCAAAAGTCAAAAATAATACTTAAAATCTCTTTGCAATGAGTGTTTTTTCACATTAACAAAACTAAATAAAAATTTAAAGAATAAATACAAATAACATTACTCTGTAAATAGAGATGTGTTCAGTGCATCAGTGTGTTCTTGTGGAAGTCCAGCATTATTTGTAGTTTCCATCAGAAACCTTGTTTGACTCAATCAGTCCTTCGTTAAATTAAATCAGGAGCTGCTGATGGAGTTTCACAAATCCAAACAATGGCTGGAGGAACCGATGAGGAATCTGAAACCGAACCTGTGTTCTCCTCACCAGCTCACACAATATCAAGTACTTTTTTTTTTTACAAACAAAACAAATCTTGAAACCTTTTACTGCTTTCTTGTTTGTTTATTCTTATGATACCTTTGGTGACAGAAAGACACTTTATCTGAGAAAAATGGCTTTATAATGATTCTCTCTCTCTCTCTCTATTTATATATATATATTGATATAATATGTGAGAGAATATGTGTATATACACACAGATACACACACACACGGATCAGCAGATCCCTTAAGCCCTGTAAGTTTTGAGGTGAGACCTCATATCCCACAGATACTTGATCAGATTGAGATCTGGGGAATTTGAAGACTGAGTCAACATCTTAAATTCTTTGTTCCTCAAACCATTCCTGAATAATTTTTGCAGTGTGACAGTGCGCATTATCCTGCTAAGAGGCCACTGTTGTGCACACGATTCTTGGAGTCATGCCGTCGTCTTCCATTGCTCTGTGGTCCAATTTGGCTGCTCGTTGTAAATGGTGTCGGCCTTGGACAGGGGTCAGCATGGGGAATCTGATCTCATACCCAGCATGAACTTTTACAGCAGTTTGTGCTAAAATATCTCTTCTGTGGGATCAGACCAGGCACTTGCCTTCGCTTACCACAAACATCAGTGAGCTTTGGGTACCCATCACCCTGTCACTGGGTCACTGGTTGTCTTTTCTTGGACCACTTTTGTTTGGTACTGACCACTACGTACTGGGAACACTCATGTTTGGTACTGGGAACACCCGTTTCCTGCTTCAGTATATATACATATTCATATGTGGTGTCTTAAGAGTGTGTTTTATGTACCAAAAACAATTTGATTGTATTTATTCCTCAGAAAGAAACAGACTGTTTTGTCCCTGTGCCTTTAAGACGGATATGTAAATGACTCCCTTCGGATCGGCTGATGCCTTCGTAAATGAAATGAAGCACACCATGTTAAAAAAGCAATCTGGGCTGAAATGTGGGCCAAGCTGTTCAAAGTTTTTAGGCTGAAATCCTCAGGGATGTTGGAAAAAATTGACTTCAGAAGTGCTTTTTGGATGCGAGGGTCCTGTGGATGGCTGTGGTGATCCATTTTCTTCCAGACAAGAACAACAGTTAGTGGTTTTCCCAACATTGTCCAGTATCTCTGCTACTTCAGTGTGAATGGGCGGCTGAACTGCTATAGAGGAGTAGATGGTCATGTGTGCTGTGGCTGTGACATCTCTACTACAATGAATTCAAAAGGGGTGTTTTTGCAGTTTCTGTACATGGACTCTGTGGACTGGGGAGTGAACAGTTGTTCATCAAACTGCCTAATATGTGTGTGGAATCAGGAGCTGAAGTATAGTTTCTTTACACAATCTGTGAAGGTGTGACAGATGGCCAACACACTTATCCTGAGGGACTTACAGTCATTAGTTACAGGGACAGTACCCCTGGAGACTCTAAGGGTGTCTTGTTCAAGGACACAGTGGTAGAAAGTGGGTGTTCAAACCTGGAACTTTCACAGGCAAGTGTTTTACCCACTTGGCTCCTACCACCCTGTGTACATTTACATTTATGGCATTTAGTAGACACTTTTATCCAAAGCGATTTCCATTCCCTAACTACAGGAGACAGGATCCCTGGAACAACTTAGAGTTAAGTGTCTTGTTCAGTAACCCAGTGGTGCTGTGCTGAAGGTAGGATTCGAATCCATGACCTCTTAGTCCAGAGCCAAGTATCCTACCCACTAGGTGTACCACCTGAATGTATTCCTGTGACTCAGCTATACAGTGGAAAATCAATCATGTAATATGTGATGATATATATTAAATAAATATGTATTATAGGTATATTATAGGTGTGTGTCTATCAAATAATCTATCAAACAAAACAATACACATCTGACAAGATTTCTTGGAGGATCAATATTCATGTCCGCTGTACGTTGTCTGTACAGGCTATTATATATACAGTGAGGAACGTAAGTATTTGAACACCCTGCGATTTTGCAAGTTCTCCCGCTTAGAAATCATGGAGGGGTCCGAAATTCACATTGTAGGTGCATTCCTACTGTGAGAGACAGGAGATCACATTGTATGATTTGTAAAGAATTTATTTGTATTGCACTGCTGCACATAAGTATTTCAACACCTGGCAATCAGCAAGAATTCTGGATCTCAAAGACCTGTTACCCTGCCTTTAAGAAGTCCACCTCTACTTCACTTAGTAATCTTATTTAGTAGCACCTGTCTGAGCTCTTTAAAGACATCTGTCCACCCCACAGTCAGTCAGACTATAACTACTACCATGGGCAAGACCAAAGAGCTGTCAAAACACACAAGAGACAAAATTTTGGACCTCCACAAGGCTGGAAAGGGCTACAGGGAAATTGCCAAGCAGCTTGGTGAAAATAGATCAACTGTTGGAGGTATTGTCAGAAAATGGAAGAGGCTAAAGACGACTGTCAATCTCCCTCAGACTGGGGCTCCATGCAAGATCTCACCTCGTGGGGTATCAAGGTGTATGTAAGAAGGAGAAAAAGAGGGGAAAAAGAAGGAGGAGTTGCATCCAAAGAACACCATCCCTACTGTGAAGCATGGGGGTGGAAACACCATGCTTTGGGGGTGCTTTTCAAGCGGACAGGACGACTGGACTGTATTAAGGAGAGGATGAATGTGGCCATGTATCGTGAGATTTTGAGCAACAACCTCTTTCCCTCAGTGGGAGCACTGAAGATGGGTCGTGGCTGGGTCTTCCAACATGAGAATGACCCGAAGCACACAGCCAGGATAACCGAGGAGTGGCTCCGTAAAAGGCATCTCAAGGTTCTGGAGTGGCCTAGCCAGTCTCCAGACCTAAATCCAATCGAAAATCTTTGGAGGAGCTGAAACTCCGTGTTGCTCAGCGCCAGCCCCGGAACCTGACAGATCTAGAGGAGATCTGCATGGAGGAGGGGGCCAAAATCCCTGTTGCAGTGTGTGCAAACCTGCTCAAGAACTATGGGAAACGTTTGACCTCTGTAATTGCAAACAAAGGCTTCTGTACCCAATGTTAACACTGATTTTCTCAGGTGTTCAAATACTTATGTGCAACAGTGCAATACAAATAAATTCTTTACAAATCATGATTTCCTGAATTTTTTTTTTACATTCTGTCTCTCACAAATTTAATGTGAATTTCAGACCCCTCCATGATTTCCAAGTGGGAGAACTTGCAAAATCGCAGGGTGTTCAAATACTTACATTCCTCACTGTATATGTATATAATCACCTATAATACATCATTTTGTTTCAGGAAACAGTTTGGTTTTCTTGTTTGCTTTGTGTAGCAGGTGATCAGTTTTCTGTACAAGAACACGTTCTGGTGTTGATTAATGACCAGTATGATGTTTTGTTCCTTAGGTCCCTCTGCAGCCTGGCCAGTCATTCAAGTTCACCGTCCTGGAGACGCTGGATCGAATTAAAGAGGAATTCCAGTTCCTCCAGGCTCAGTACCACAGGTGAGCTGCTGCTCCTGAACCTGCTGTCTGCTTTTAGCACCAGCGCGGAAATATTTGCCAGAATGCGGCAGGATTTGGACATAAGTTCTTAAATAGTATTGGACTGGGTACAGATTTTATGCTCAGGTTTGTCACAGCACGTCTCACTTTAACAGATTTTGGCCTGTTTTAGCCAGATAATGCCCTCACTGCTTTATTGTCTCTCTGTTTTTATTTCCTTAACCAGCTGTTTATGTTGCGCCGGAGTCGGTCGTTACTGGTTTGGATGTCATTCAAAGGCACTGACTGATGAATAAATATAAAAGTGGGAACTTACCATTTTTAGTCATCTGATGATGATTTTTCAGAATGTCAGGCCTGATTACATCTCAGCACTGTATCTTATTGTTGCTTTACCAAATTGCAAGAAGTGTTTTTAGTTTAAGGCCCCCTGTGTGTATCTATACAGGAGACATGTTGGACTGTCCTGTGAAATTACAGATTCATCGTTAAACGGGCACTGGCTGTGAATAGTGGTTAGTTGGTATGTAGAGTACTGTGCAAATTGTTTAAAGCCATTTTCCTCAGCGTGTTTTTCTACTAGAAAAGTTAACATTAAAATAAATGCAAACAAACAAGCTGTAAAAAGTATCAAGATTTGTTATATTTGTACAAATATAGTTGATATTGTGTGAGCTGGTGAGGAGGACACAGGTTCGGTTCCAGATTCCTCCTCGGTTCCTCCAGCCGTTGTTTGGATTTGTGAAACTCCATCAGCAGCTCCT
>JBBJLS010000155.1:3210666-3227143 GCA_037577275.1 Bryconaethiops microstoma | reverse complement strand
TCACAATCCAAACAATGGCTGGAGGAACCGAGGAGGAATCTGGAACCGAACCTGTGTTCTCCTCACCAGCTCACACACTATCAACTACTGTTTTACAGACAGAACAAATCTTGATACGTTTTACTGCTTTCTTGTTGGTTTGCATTTATTCTAATGTTAACTTTGTCAGCAGAAAGACGAAGTATCACACACTGAGAAAAATGGCTTTAAACAATATGCATAGGAGTCTAAGACTTTTGCCGATTACTGTACGTTCAGATAGAGTGGACCTACTGCTGACACAGACGACTGATTGCACAGACACCATAGAAAGGCATTCTAATAGGCATTCCAATAAAATTGGATGCTCTGGAGCTAACGCATAAGGTCTCCATGGCCAACTGTAAGCTTCAGCTAGAGGTAAATAAAGCCCATTGAGCTGTGGAGCAGAGGAACTGCATGCTGAAGCTCCATCCAGTACCTTCAGGATAAGAAGGAGTGACATTTGTGGTCCAGAAATAATCACCTGTTCCTGACCTCCCTAATGCTCTTTTAGTTAAATAGAAACAAACCCACACAAAAATGTTCCAACATCTAGTGTCAGGGTGTTTAATCTTATCCTCAAAGGGACGGTGAAGCCGATTTTCAAAGCAGGAGCACCATGACTGTGTTTGAACATGGAGACTAATTGAATAAAAATGCAGAAAGAGGTGGGCGTCTGCCTGACTGGAATTAAAACCTGCAATCAGGGTTTTTTGGGGGTTTTTTAGCAAATGGAGAACCACCAACCAAATTATCTTAATTTCAAAAGAAATATTAGGTTCAAGGTTACTTCACTGTCATTAGCAGCTGTGTAGACGTACAATTCTGATGAGTGCAAGTCACGATAGAGAGAAAACAATAAACAGGCAATACTGTGTGTAACAGTAGAGTGTGAACAGAATGTAAACCTGCCAGAGTAACTAGAATTGTACCATAAGTATGACCTTGCACAGGAGGGCATTAGCAGTGCTGAACAAAGGAATGATGGCCCAAATGAATTGAAAAAAAACAATAAGTTTAGCGTGAATCTGAGTATAAATCTGAGCCAATAAAGACACGAGTGCAGTATAATGCCTTCTACAGACTGTCTCACTACAAATCACACTGTGCGAAATGGATCTAATAAACTTGGGCGCTATGATGCGAAGGTGTACGACGGCGCGTGTGTGAAGGTGTGTGCAGATGTATGACGGCGTGTGTAAAGGTGTGTGCAGATGTAGGACGGTGTGTGTGAAGGTGTGCAGATGTATGACGGTGTGTGTGAAGGTGTGTAGATGTATGACGGCGTGTGTGAAGGTGTGTAGATGTATGACGGCGTGTGTAAAGGTGTGTGCAGATGTAGGACGGCGTGTGTAAAGGTGTGTGCAGATGTAGGACGGTGTGTGTGAAGGTGCGCAGATGTATGACTGTGTGTGTGAAGGTGTGCAGATGTATGACGGTGTGTGTGAAGGTGTGCAGATGTATGACGGTGTGTGTGAAGGTGTGCAGATGTATGACTGTGTGTGTGAAGGTGTGTAGATGTATGACTGTGTGTAGATATGATACATGAAGAACAAAAACGTCATCAGCCTGCACTGGTGCTGCATTAACAGATCAAGAGGACTTGCGCTCTGGCAATCATACTTTTAATGTGTGGACAAAATTCCAAAGAGGAGGCGGCGTACCGGTGTCCCACGTACACAGGATATTTTTGGTCACCATGACGACGGGTGTCCTTGAACCTCTCACAATTCGATGCAGGACCACCATTTAGGAGCCACAACCAAAGAAATCAACACAATTGTTTCACGATTGTCATCTTTCTTCTATGACACACCGAAATCATACAATGTGAACTGAACTACCAGTAGTGTAAATGGGATGTCATTCCAAACATGTGGCTTCACACTCTGACAGTGAACACGGGCCACAGATATTGTGCACGACTGAAGGAAAAGGGACGTTTTAAGGTCACTGAGAGTTTGCTGGCAGTGATTTAACTTGCTAAACATTGTCCAAAAACACAAAACCTTATTCCTTAAACTCAGTTTCTCCATCTGCATACGTTCAGCACATTCCATCCAGCAGGAAACGGAGTTTCTGAAGCCGCGAGGGAACCCGTTCCCACCATTGCAGGAAGCCCCAAATTTTGTTACACTTCATTAGATTCTGTTAGACTAATAAAAGCCACTGTGAACACTGCTGTAGTGTCTGCATTGCCCACAATCCATCAAAACGGATGCCAGGTAGATATTAAATCCATAGTGAAGGCCTGTGTTTTGGTAAGCTCCTGAAACCTTGCCCCGTCATGACCAGGAAAGGGTCAGCGTGGGACCGGGAGCGGAGCTTCAGTGCCGCCCGTCACACGGGAGACAGATTACCATGAGAAAGATCCGTCTGCATTCTTCTGGAGCAGAGGAGGAGGAGGGGGCTGGAAGACTCCTGTTAAAACCATAGTACTGATCCAGCCAAAACCACACTACCCTACAGCTGCTTTCACAGCATCTCAGCCATATCCCTCTGAAAAAAGTGGGAAAAAATGGGGGGAAAAAAGTGGAATTCAGCCGCGGATTTATTTCAGCTGTTGGACGCCGTTCAGGAACCGACAGGATTTGTGTTTTTTGGCCCTCTGTGTCATCTGTTTTAGTGGCTATTCTCATCAAAAGCATTTCTAGGCTCTTCTGCGTGGCGTGGACTGCACTTGCAGCCCCTTTTCCAGCGAGCACATAAATGTCAAATTAAATCTGAGAACCGCTCCACAAAAAAGCAGCTATTGAAAACTGCGCATGAGAGTCCAGCACTCAAACAAGCAGACAGCTTTTGTTGACATTCAGCCTTCGTGATCTTTCATTACAAAACCAATAAATTAGAGAATCGCATGCCTGAATTCTGGCATATTGTCACTGTCCCAAAAAAATCCGCCTTTAAATTAAAAAAAAAAACAAAAAAACAAAAAACAAAAAAAAACCCACACACACGCTCCTTTACATTATGTGAGCATTTCATATGAATAGTCCAACAGAAATTGGCCAAAACAGTAATTATCTTCTCAGAATGCTGTAATAATGTTTGGAGACCAATTCAATAAGTAAAATATAAAAGATGTAGTTGTACTCCAAATAGTGATTTTCAGTTTAGCAGTTTAACAGTAGAAGCCAAGCTTTTTAGTAAACACGTCGCCAGAACTTCTCTCAAAGTACATCCAGGTCATCGTTAATGAACAAAAATTCACCGCTCCAGCTTCCCTTCATGTTCACTTAAAGGGAAACTGGAATTCAGCAAAGCACCTGCTGCCTAAAACACAACCACAGCAAAGTTTTCGATCATTTTATAGCTCAGTTAGTCGAAATGCATCCCATCAGTCTTGTAATTCTAAAGAGTTGAACTAAACAAAACTTACTCGATTAATCATCATCAAAATACTCTGTAGGAAATTGGATTACCAATATAACTGATAGTGACAGCCCTAAAGAATATAAAGTTAAAAAGTTACATGCTTCTACCGCTTCAATCCCCTTTTAGATTTGCAAATGTGCCATTCAGGACAAAGCCAGTCCCGAGGCAGAACCCCCGCAGACACAGGAGGCTTAAACACCAGACAAAGAAACGCTGAACCAAAAAGGGACAAAAGCTAAGCCCAGGTGTGCAGGTGTGCGAGCCGAGCTGCAGTGTGAAGTTTACAGGAGACTCAGAAACTGAATCTGTTCTACTGGCATCTGTGCACATGACCCATTAAATTATTCCACTTACTTTCTTGGTCCTTCCATTGGTTCTCTCTTAAACTGAAAACATTTAGAAGTCAAAACTATCATGTAGAAGCCAGAACTGGTTGAACATTCTGTAGAAACCGAGGAAAACAAGCTCAGGAAAATGTCAGAAGTCTAAAACAAAGGCCAAAGTGTCAGAGCCCTCTGCTGCACAGGCCTATTACAGATCCAATCTGTTTGATTAAACATCACTGTAAACTGTACGTAAAGTTTTAAGGAAAATAGTCTTTTTGAATCAGGATCATCCCAAAAAATAAAAATCCCTGAATATTCAGAATCAAATCAACACAGTCAATGTTGACTGGCCAGTTTTCTTTTATTGATTTTCTATGTATTCTTTCGTTTCTTGTATTTCTTCTATTATTTATTTTTTTTTATTATTCCACTCCTGTAAAGCACATTGAATGACCTTTTGTGTATGACAACATGCTAGATAAATAAACTTGACTCAACTAATGTTGACATTCTTATCAAACTGATATGAAAGCGGATATAAATCTCCGTCGCATCTCTAAATATCTGTCAACCTGTAGAGGATAACGATGACATTTCGAATGCGTTTCTCCATTATAAAAAGCCAAACTGGTCTTAATTATTAATCCTCAGAAATAAAGACTAAGATTTAAGATCTATTAAGGACTGCAGAACAATCACTGACCACGAAATGAACATTGTCAACACAAAATGAGCAAACAAAAGCTTAAAATGACACTTGTGGATTAACCAGACTCGTGCATCCAAACGTCCTTCATACATCGTGATTCAACCTCAATAGCAGACTGAGAAGAAATAAATCCGGCTTTACATGAGGTACTGCTATTTAAATAAATCAAACGAAAGAATAAATGATAAACTGAGCAAACTGTGTGATGAGAAGCAAAAAAACAGATGCAAAAAAAAAGGACAGATTTTCACATCACACTTATCTTCAGGGTCAAAGGAGAACTGACAGTAATTAACACCTTCCTTTAGATTTTACATAAGCGCTCCTGAAAGGCTCACAAACAATCTGAAGGTTGTAAAACGCGCACAAAGGAAGGGAATCGAGTTCCAAGTGTGAAATCAACACGTTTTTAATAGCATAATAAATCTGAGTGACTAGATGAACCCAGATTTTTTTGCATCAACTGTGGTGCCTCTTTTTTTTTTTTCCCCTCTCAATTTTGCTGAAAGAGCTGAGTGCATGCTGGTCTTTTTAGAGTTAGAAACCATTTTTAGATAAGCCTGAAGGGAAAGTGCCTTTGCAAGCTCATTAATGGGCTTCCCACGATAAGCAGGCCAACGTTTCTCCAGTTCTTTTACTTAACTCACAGCGGCTTTATAACAACGAAGGAAAACAGGAAAAACGAAATCACTTTGGATCCAAAATTATTCACTCCATATTTTAAGATGACCTCTCTTTGACCCATATTTATCCATCAGCTTGGTTTTTCCATTCAGTTTATTACAAACCAGTAAGACCTCCAAAGATTTAGCCAATATGACACCCAGCAGGCATGACCACAAATAGCTTTCCTCATGAGGACAATAATGTCTGAGTCAGTCTAGACCTTAATAATGAATAAAGATGATGAGTAAGATGGGAGTTAAGAGAGAGGAGTTTGCAGTGGGAGTTTCCATCATGGATATGAATTCTGACTGCATTTGCGGAATCTTTTATTCATCCGATATTCAATTACATCAATAGGAAAACAGGCTCTTCAGATGATTTAATGTCTCAGTCTTTACTAATGATATAGCCTACTTCTCGTGCTATTAGCACCTCAGCAAGAAGAGGGATATACATCAAATGTTTTCTTATTCAAATGCAGCCAAATTAAGCCATGAACAATTTACACAAATTGAACAAATTTCCACAAATGTCTAGAGTGTCAGAATATCAGAATCAGAAAACATTACTGATCCTGGAGGAAAGTGCGCAAGACACAGAGAAACACAAAGACAAGAATGGTAAAAATAAGTTAAAATAGACGTTTCTAGCAAGTCAGCCTAGTTAAATAAATAAATAAAAATCTCCCCTTCCATACTTTAAAATGACCTAAGGATGTGTTCAACATAATTCAATTCATCAATCGCAAAAACTGGTGTACTTGAAGCATAAAAAGCACCCAGAATGGTTATTTGATCATTAGTACTTGGACATTTCTCTTGTTTTAATGAGAAAACATCATTTAAGATGTATTAAATACCTGCTGGATTAAAAAAAGTTATATCAACATAGAAAGCGTAGTTCTCAGTTCAGCAAAGAGACAATTTAATGAGACCAGTATGATGAGCATCGGAAGCAATCACTCCATAAACAGCTTGGAACCTTTCACTGACCACAGATATTTCCCCTCAGGCCTTGCCTAAGAGAAACAAAACAGACGCGGCTTATTGCCCGCAATGCAGACTCGCCAAAAAAAATGGAATTTCCTCCTTTCAGTACTGAACGGAAGACGATGCACCTGAACTACCATAAACCAGCCACGTACCTGCACAAAATACCAGCAGACAACTAGAACAGCTTCATGGAGAAGTCATGAATCTGAGCTGGAACATCAGGTAAGATTTAACCTTTCAATGCGGAGCATCACATGGTTGTGCCGCCTGACTACTTTCCATCAAAGTGTACCATCACACCAGCGTGTTTTGGGATGTTCGGCAACAAGGATTCTAATGTTTTCTACTTGTTGATGCAACAATACAAGCTAATGGAGATCCAAGACTACAGCTGATACACCATCATCTTTATATTCAGTTTCAAATGTATGCTTTTACACATCTGCCAGTCGAGCCACACTAAACTCAGGCTGCATCCCAACAGGAGACAGACAGAGTGAGCACCGTTCCGGACACTCAAGAGCACAACACACAAAACAAAGAAACAAAGAAGAGTTTAACAAGCAACTTCATAAAACAAATCTTTACATTTTACGCAACTATTGAACCACGTCAAAGAAGCACCTGCAATGACCCTGCCATGCTGTTATTTTGCTTACACGCCTTTATAAACTGTCTTTATTGAGTATTTATCGCCCCACCCCCATTCAACTTTCTATAGCACTGTAACCATAGCAACAACAGCTTGTGCTGTTGTACAACAGTCATCTTGTTGCATGAGTCAAAGTCAAATGAGTTATACCATCACTGGTGCGAACATTGTCTCACTGACAGGGAGAGGTTCCTGGAGAATTTCAGGTTGGAACACTGGTGCAAGCAAAAAAAACTCATAGAACTGTTAAAAATGGGTAGAACTGTTTGGAAAGAAAAAAAAAAATAAAAAAACTACACAACTCACAGTTTAGTTGCTCACACTGCCAGAGCACAGAACACAGTCACGTCACTGCTGTTATTCAGATAATCATTGTGTTTTCCACCACCCAACTTATGACATGTGGAAGGGGGGGGGGGGTGTAAGATGCTCAAGTCAAGGAGCTGTTGGAGACTGTGAAAATGGACAAAATTCAGAAGAGAGGGCCGGGCCAGTTGGGGATAGATCACTACAGTCCACAGAAGTCAAAAAGAACAGTCAGTGAGGGAATGGCCCCCCAGAGACCTCAGCTCTTCTCCTCTGAGATTGTGAGTCATGGAATGAAGATGCCAGAAGAGAGCACCATTTTGGTTTCAGAAGACCAGATCTAACAGTTCCATAGACTAACAGTATTTATGTCATTTGTCTATCTGTTTAATCAGGCACCACTAAATACAGCTAAATAAGAGGAAAAACATGTCAGTGGCAATAAGACAGCTACAGTTTTGAGCCTATTGAGACTCGTTGCAGTGTAGCCTTGACTAAATCTCTCTAAGCTGCCAGCTGAGAGTAAATCGTCTTCCCTACAAAACAGGTCCTTTGGGGAAACTGAGAAGAAAGGAGTTGTTTTGGCACAAAAAAAACAAAAAAACCAATTCCATACATTTGTGAAACAGTCACTATATACCTATTCCTGGATCAAAATGCTGTTGTAATTGATGTAAATTCCAAATGGACAAAAAAAAAAAAAAAAAAAAATTAACAATAGAATAAGTCTTTTGTGCAAACACAGCTGGATCTAGCTCAATTAAATTTCTGGTTTTGTGAAATTGCTCCTTGTAGAATAACATGATGAAATATAACAAAATAAAGTACAATTATACGCACTTTACAAACTATAACAGAAACCTAGGAATCTAGAAATGAATTTCCTCCAGGATTAACAAAGTTCTCTGATTCTGATTGAGAGGGATCAATCTGCTCATTCCCTTTACAGGCCATTGAAATCAGAACTGATTTCCAAATTGATTTCTCTGTATGTCTGAACTCTGACCGAAAAGGAGGGGGTAGTTTTCTCCCTGCCGCATTTCAGATGGTGTGTGTTCCATGAATCCCTTAGGATTCCTGTCTAAATGTCACCCTCTAATGGGCAGGAAATTGAATGGGACGAGTGTCAGGGTACCAGCAGTGGCCAGTGGCTGGGAGGCGTGAGAGACTGAGAGCTCTCTTAGTAACTGGGTTGAAAAAGGTCAACTATCATAGTGTGCTACAGACCTGAGAAGAGGCCCCAAAAGAAAGGGGGGTACCTTAATAATGAAAACTAACCTCAACTAAGCCATTAAAAGAAATACAATCTTTCGATCCATGTCCACATTCAGTTTCTGCCTCTCATTCTTCCTGTATCGATCCCCTGAGCATGGAGGACTACAGCAGGAACCCAACACACTGATCTCCAATCTCCCTCTTATGCCCCAGGGCGCTCTTTCACCGCCTCAAAACGCTTCTTACACGTCCTTTGTTCTCTATATTAACACTCACACCAACCTTTAAGTCATGAAGTCTCACTTGGGGGAGGCCAGTATGACATTAAAATGTTCCAGTTACTTCATCATTCCATAGACTTTCTCGTTCCTGAAGTTGAAGACTTTCTCGTTCCTGAACTCACACAAAGCTGGGACACTGAGCACCTGTGTTTTTAAACGGACAAAAAGGTTCAAAGCCCTCGTCCCAAGTCCTCGAAAGCAAGAACCAACAAGCCCTGAACACCTCAAGTGGTCAAGAGTACAGTGCCAGTTTAGACTGGCAGTTTAAGACCGATAAACGATACCAATTCCTGTTGAAACTGTAACGTTTCTTTTAAAACAGTCAAACCACCTAATTATAGTTTTGCCTCTGCAGTGTCTCTCTGGTTTAACTGTGCTATAGGTGTGCTTGAGCTCAGTGCTACAGTACTATACTGCGTCACACTGGGCAAATCAGACAGCCAAAGTTTCTGACATCTGATGTCCTAAATAACATGAGCTTGAAACATGAAAATTAGACTGTGAAAGCATAGTACGGGTACATTAACCTAGTAAACGAACCAATGTTAATATGTTAAGAACCTCTGCGTGAGTAGTTAATAGAATTTTCCACCATTTTTTTTAATCTCAGAAATGTTCACCTTTGTGCTTATGCAATACTAGACATCTCTACGGAGTGTCTAGTATTGCATAAGCACAAAGGTAAATTCACAAAGTTCCCCCCCCCCCACCCATTTTCTACTTTCTGCGAAGCAAAACAGCCAAACGCATGCAAAAATAGGGCAAACAAAGTAGCAAGTATGCGAGGAATGCCTGTACTGACTTCTAAAGACCTTAAACAGTAACCTTTATAGGTGGGATCCCAAATGGTCCAATCATCTCACCATCGGCCATATCGTCAAAATGCCCAGAGTTTAGCTCCCAACAATGCCAACAACAGATGGGAAACCAAGAGAGCATAAATGACCTTGCTCTCTCTTGGTAGGCAGGTAAGATTGCTACTATTACTCATGGGCATCTGTTAGCTGACGGAACATAATTTTGCCGTTCGCATTCGCCAATAATAACGCATTTTATCAATAAAATTTCTGATTTAAAAAAAACTGAACACCCAATGAGAATGTAACTGGAAAAATGTCGATAGCTGCAACCCTCCGTGTACAACATCCATCAAATTATTCCTGTTTCTCTCTGGGCAGGTTGAACACCATGCTACTTCAAAATTAAGCGCAAAAATATTTGAGAAAATAAATAAATAAATACACGCTGAATTTATTCCAGAAATATGTGCAGCCTGAGTTTTATTGTGAAATATAAAGTTGGAGGCTTGTACTATTAAAGTCAGATTGACATGTCCATGTTTAATGGGCGTGAGAAAAGCAGGCGCTTGGATAATCCTTCTAAGGCCTGTGCAGGTCTACAGCCCACAAGTCATGTGACACTGACAGATGTGCAACTTTGCTTCTTAAAAAGTCCCGAACACAAAAAAGGGCCTGATCCTAAGCTTCCTCTCAGATGCCTTCACCCATGCAGCTGAATTCCAAAGGAAGGGTCAAGCCGTTGCCTGACAACAGACATCTGGGCCACTCCTTCCGAAACAAAACAATTAACTGTGGGGGCTGGGGCTGGGGCTTCTCTCAGTTCTTCCCTGTGGTGAAGAGACTCCAAAAGCACTGCAGAACTTACAAAGAGAGTCCAACTATAGGAAGGAAAGCGCACTCGTTCATCTGGAGACCCCAGTGAGGCAAGACAGATGCCAAAGCGGTGACTGTAAGAGAAGATATCCCGGAGAAGGGTGCGCAGATAGTTGCCTGGGTTGTTATTTCACTCTGGCTCGGGTTGTCCATTCATCACGGAGGCCCAAATCCGCCTGTGTGGTCTTCTAGTGCTCTTGTTCGTCTGCCCAAAAACGGCACTGGTGGTTGGGTGAGGTTCAGCTAGAGGTGCAGAGTTATGCATTCGTGTGAGGTCCGAGACGTTCCCTCGCTTCCTACTAACATTTCCTAAAAAGGGTCTGGAAAACATTTGACTGTCATGTGCCAATTTTTAAATGATGTACAATTCCCGTGTGCCAACAGTCACCACACTATTCAAATTACTCAGTGCGTTATGGCACTCTCTCATCGTTTGGAAAAACGCAGGTTAGGATGATATGAGTTACACACCCAGCAGGATCAGGAATTTGAGTGTTTGCGATATTATTCACAATAAAATTCTATGGCCATCCCTCTAGGTTCAAAGACACCCAACACACTCTGACATACAAAAATAAGAAGGTAGCGGTTTTGAGCTCAATGTTAATTTCTTATAGCCTCGGGGTTAATGCTACTGTGAAAGGTACTGTTTTCCACTCCCACTTGAGAAAATACGCTTTGATTTCAGTGGGGGAATCCTCCTGATAGACTACTCATTCAAATTACCAGCATAAAGAATAGCTATTGCCTATTACAATAAGTATCAAGGCTAGAAGACTGTTGCAAACGCCCTGTAATTATGATGACGACACACTAATGGTATCCTACCATGTGTCATTCTATGGCAACAAAGGAAACATTACATAGTATGTGGTTCTTACCTCACCTATATGGATCACGCAGATGATGTCAGGCTGACAATAAGAACACTGAATGAATGGTGGTTAGAAGTGGCTAATTCATCTAAGGCCGATTTCAGGTCTTCCAGACTTACATCACATCACAGACTGTTTTAGTTCAGTTACTAAGTACATCCTACAATACAGAACTGTGTAAAGTCTACATCTGGATAGTCCTACTAAAAGAATCCTTTGTCACTGGACTCTTTGATTTGTGACTTGCAGCAACCACACTGTTAGATGTTGTATTTGAAAAACACGAAAACACCCTCGTTCTCTGTTCCCTACTCAGACAGGAATAGTAGAAAAACCACAGGAGCGTTTTATGGTTACCACAGAAATCCCCCCCCCTTAGGGCAAGATAAGCAAATGACAGTGTCAATCAGGGCTGAGTTCTCATTCAACAGCTCTGCAAAACAAAAGACTGTTTCCTTCTGTTTACAGATCTGTACAGCACACAGTCAGCTTCATCAGCTTATAGGCTCATTTTAGATTCTCTGAAGACCAAGTATACAAAGTTGAATAACATACTTAGCCGAAAACAGATTCATCATATGCCCATCAGAAGCATCAACTAAACACTGAAATGCCCCTATATTGCATAACTTGTCTTTTCAAGGGGGAAAAAAAAACATTAATAGGATCTTGAATCCTTCACAAGACATTAGACTTCCCGTATAAAGACATCCTTGGTGTACTCTTGACAAAAAGCTGCTTCAAACTATTCAAACTCTTAAAGAAGTATCACAGTTCTGTGATGGCCTTTAGGCATGTTACTGATGAAGACTTGCTGAATGGCTGGTGCTTATGGAACCTTTGTCTTTTGCATCTCAAATGGAAAAGCATCACATTTTACTTCACAAATACCACATTTTCCAGATCTTCACCATTCCACGGCTCCAAAAAGTAGGCTGTTTGGACATTCTAACCTTCTAAACACTGGTAAACCTCATGAGATTGGTAACTTCTACAAATGTTTAACAAAGTGAAGTTTGAGCACAACATCAAACATTAAGTCTGGAGAGGAATTTCAACCACAATGCGCTAAGGGTACTGGAAAGCCCAGAAGTGAAAACATCACTGTCTGGGGCTGTTAAACTCATAGTGGTGTCAGCAGCTCTGTGTTCATTGATGGGATCATAGATGGGACCCTGAAGTCAACAATGTACAACATAATTTGGGCTGCAAACCTTTAGGAGCTCAAACAATAACAATCTGGACCACAACAGCTGCATTCTGAAATAATCCAGTCCTGGCATGTTTAAAATAAATGCCACTGACATTTTGTTTCTTAACACAATGAACCTGATAGATCTTTAATCATGGTACAAATGTCAAAACACTTTTGGGGGCCACTGGCTGCAAATCATTTTCACCTTAGAGCACTTAGAGCACTTATAAACACCTACGAACTAGAACATCAAGTCTTCCACCTCAACTTGTGAGGCATCTTATGGCACCCTTCCATAGATATACAGGAACTGTGCTGCACCTAAACTGTACTGTGCCATGAAAGCTGCAGCACTCTTCGATTTTCCAGAGTATCTCACAGTTTAGGGCCAGTCATTGTCCCAAGGCCGCATCCATGAAGTCAGTGGAAAGTTTTTTCTGCTAGAGCTGCTTTTGTGTTTTTTTTCTTTTATTTTTCTCTTGTTTGAGTTTTTTCTCTGCATTGTTTAATTCTGTGATGAAAACCTTGTTAGAGATGTCCTGGTACAACTTCATGTTTCTCACAGTGGTAGAAAACTACTGAAATTTGTCTTCAGCCCAGACAGACAGTAGCGCTTGTACTTCGTTGACTTAGTATGTGTCTCCATGGTTGTTCTCTTTCAAAGTCCATCAGTTGTCATGACAACATCTTGACCAATCAGAAAGCTGTGACACAGTCAGCTCGGCTGCAGCCCACTTTTAACCCTGCCGTCGGCCAGGACCGCGACAGTACAAGTACAGCTCTAGTCACTTTAACGGAAAGACATTTGCCTGCAGTACGGCGTGGTTCCTTGTACCAGTGGAAAAGTGCCTTCGGAGGCCCATTTGAGTCATGTTCAATGTCACTCATAAACCCGAAGCTGAGGTGAGGTGTGTACCGCGTCATTTTGCCAAGAACAGCTGTCAACAGCTCAGCGGCTCAATAAGTCAATGAGGAATGCAAGCTCCCCGTGGAGCATTCAAGGTGGATGAAAGGGCTTTATGATAAGTGCACATAAATGTTTGACCCTTTACAGCAGTTCAGACAACCGCTTTTTTAAATAAATAAATTTAAAAAGAATTTATGTACACGCTAACCCACTCAACACAGAAAGACAAATATAAGAAGTGGTGATAATTTCTTACAGCCTTACGGTTAAAGCTACTGTGAAAGCCACTTTTCTTAGCTTATCCTTGACAGAATTTGCTTGGGCTTGGTGTGATTTTCAGAGAGGAATCGTCTTGGTAGACTACTCGTTCAAATTCAATCAACATTTGAACCCTAATCTGTAAGAAAGTGCAATAGTCAGACTGACAAAACACATTCCAGGAAGGGTCATCATGCAATGTGAGAGCTTCCACTTCTTAAAAAGGTTAGACATGGACCACCAAGCACTTCTTTCAGCAGGGGGGGTAAGTGGATTGATATCGGATCACTTACATAAAAGCTATTCTTGAGCGGGCTCCAAATTACCTGGAGGGCACGGTTCCTCAACTCAAACACCCTTACAAAACCTGCCATTACAGATCAATTGAACCAGCTGGGAAAAATCACCAAACTGTGCTGGACCTACAGCGCACGTTCCCGGTCTCTACATTAGTGCAGGCTGATTTATTGTTCACACTAGTATGGTGGTGCTTAAGGGGCTGTTTAACATGTGCTTTAGTGATTGGATCATGTTGAAGGACATGACAAGTCACATGTAAATCACCCTGCACGAACTGTGACCAGATTACTATCAGATTACATAAACCACATTCTGACGTAGCCAAAGATGAAATCTGATATTTGCATACAATTATGTAAGCTAAAACGTGTCTGCCAAACAGGTGAGAACAAGAAAAACGGTGGATAGAGAAAACGCAGAACTGGATTCCCCAAACCAAGGAGCTTCTTTCTCTCTGGGCCAATGAAAGCACCCAAGCCAAGCTGGTCAATTTATACGGGGAACATAAATAAAATAAAGCAAAACGATGTACGTTTTAATGCTTGTTTTTGGAGTTCAAACGTAAAATTGTATCATCTGGTTTTACTGGGGACAATGTAGTGAAAAGCATAAATGTAATCAGGACAAAGCAAATCCAGATATGACTGACATAAAACATGTAAAAACGCTCTGTGTCACACAACACTAACAAATCACTACTGATTATGGCTTTAATAGTTTTGCTAAATAACATAAAATTGCCAAATAAGTAACAAGCAAGTTTCTTAGGATAGCTAAGTTACTTAGGAAAGCTAAGCTTTCTTTCTGAACTATTTTTGTCAGACAGTATTCTGTGTAAGGATCTCTTGGGTGTTATTTTAAGAATTCAGGACGTGATCTATTTGGAATATACTATAATACTCAATTACTGCCCAGTGTACAAAAGACGCAAAACACAAAAGGTTGAGCTGAAGTGTATTAAAGATGTTGAGTTAAAGAAATTAGACAGTCACTGATTGCTGGTCTTTTTTAACTGAGGAATGGTAATCAGGTCTAAAGTTAGTGTGTTTGCAGACTATGACCTCCAACAAAAACAGTCTAGTTAAAACAAGCTGTGTGTGATTTGACTAATGAAAACACATTTGGTCCAGTCTGTTCAAACAGGCACTAACCTTTTTGTTTATACTGACACACAGCAAGTGTGGCGGGGTGTGCAGTGTGAACGGGGCCAGGCATATTTGATTGTTCCTGTGTTTGCTGGATTTTACCGCGACTCAAAGGGATGACCTCACCTCCATTGTTCCCCCTCTCGTTCTACTTTTGTAGCTCTTGTCTGGACTCACCTCTGACCCTGCGCCACATCTAAAACACCCACAAACGGGAAAAGTGCTGCAAGGCTGAAAATATTGATTATATTGGCTGCTAAGTAATAGTATAATTATAGATCAATTTGGCCAATAACGGCTTATTTTGACAATGGTCAGTTTTTAAAAAGGCAAACAATAAAAAGACTTGAACAACTGAAAAATACGAACAAGGAAATATCTTAATCATCTGATTACCTTTGGATTTAGTACTTAAAAGGTCATTGTGCCAGCCCTATGATTGTAAATACATTTCAAAGAAATAGTCGTCCATATATTTTGTGTTTATAATAAACTGTATTGTGTTTAAAATGAGACCTTTTGTCCCCATTGAGGACCTGGAAAAGAAATTATGTAGAGAATGAACATGCATTTGGAAGACCATCTCTTCAAGGTCCTTAAGTATATTCCAATATACAAGACATTATATAAACTACTGCCACCACAGCAACTCAGGGTCTGGGAGATTGTGATTTAACAGTTATCAAGGTTGAAGGACTTTTGTTTGATGATAAAAAAAAAAAATCTGCATCACAAAATCTAATCAGCATTTCTGCATACATGTTAAATTCAACTGAATATTAGACCGAGCAATAACATGGATTAATGCAAAGTCTCACACTAGTGGGTCAGTCGAATCTGAAAATACACTTTCACTTGCAGGTTAAGATTCATACTAGGAGTTGGCAGTATGTAGATATTTACTGTTATGACAAATTACATGACAATAAGTTTTTCTGAGCATATCAATTTAGCCACTAGAACACTGACCAACTGCAGGTTTCATTACAAAGAGAGCAATCATTTACTTGAATTAGTGATGGGTAGTGTGTGAAACACAGAATAAACATTGTACTCCGTTGTTTTGAAGGTGGTACAACACGTCCTTTATTGTCTATTCAATTTTATAAGATGCCAGAGAAGCCAATAATATGACAGTGTGTATCGTTCCTATTCACACAGTACATTATGAAAAAAAATGCCTTGAAATATAGTATTACATTTCCCCCTGAAATCTACTTCAACCATTGCTTTTTGGAAATCTAATGAAACGGACATATAAAATCAATAAAGTGATCCGTGGACCTGAAGTCATCAAAACACTCTGAAGCATCACAAAACTACCTGCATACAGAGTCATTAAAACACAGATATCATTAAAACGAGAACAGAGGCTCTAATCTACACATACACTATATGGACAAAAGTATTGGGACGCCTGATACCTTACACCAACAGGGACTTTAATGAGATTATATTAAAGTCTATGTGTTTGAATTCAGAGCTGGTGCCCCCTTTGCAGCTCTAACAGCTTCCACTCTTCTTGGAAGGCTTTCTACAAGATTTTGGAGTTTCTGTGGGAATTTGTGTCCATTCATTCTG
>JBBJLS010000155.1:3173878-3186773 GCA_037577275.1 Bryconaethiops microstoma | reverse complement strand
GAAAAACATCCCCACAGCATGATGCTGCCACCACCATGTTTCACTGTGGCGATGGTGTTCTTGGGGTGATGGGATGTATTGGGTTTGCACCAGAGAGCATTTTCCTTGGTGGCTGACAAGTTCAATTTTAGTCTCAGACCAGAGCACCTTCCTCCCTACATTTGGGGAGTCACCTACATGCCTTTTGGCAAATTAAAAAAATGGCTGTTTTCTGGCCACTCTTCCATAAAGCCCAGGTCTATGGCGTGTACGGCTTATTGTGGTCCTGTGGACAGATACTCCAGTCTCTGCTGTGCCCTCCTTGCCCGGTCTGTGAGTTTTGGTGTGCAGCCCTCTCTTGGCAGGTTTGTTGTGGTACCATGTTTTTCCATGTTCTTTCCGTTTGAAGATAATGGATTTGATGGTGCTCCGGGGGATCTTTTTTGTAACCCAATTCAACAACTTTGTCCCTGACTTGTTTGAAGAGCTCCTTGGTTTTCATGGTGTGATGCCTCTTGCTTAGTAGTGTTGCAGCCTCTGGGGCCTTTCAGAAAGGGTTTGTTAATACTGACAGATTGTGTGACACTTAGATTGCACACAGGGGGACTTCGTTTCACTAATTATGTGATTTTTATTTTATTTTATTTTTTTTAAGGTAATTGGTTGCACCAGAACTTTTTAGAGGCTTCATAGCAAAGGGGGGGTGAATACATATGCACATGCCAATTTTCAGTTTTCAATTTTTTTTAATTCTTTTTTTTTTTTTCTCATTTCACTTCACCAACTTAGACTAGTTCACCAACTTGGACTAGTTTGTGCAGATCCAAACATTTAAATTACAGGTTGGAATATAAAAGGTATAGTTTTTTCTCTTTTCTTATTATGCAATTGCTCAGTAACATAAAAATGTGTTGATGTACTCCATCGTGTCGGTTTTGTGATCAGTGGTGATGCTGATGTTTTCAGGTGACGTGACGTTGAGTCTGAATCGCTGGATGTTTGAGCAGCAGGCTCTTCAGGAGTACATCCTGCTCTGCTGCCAGAACCCTGCAGGCGGTTTACTGGACAAACCTGGCAAGTGAGTAACGACTCTACAGGCACACAACACGACTGACTGACTTACATTTATATTTAAAAAATGCAGTATATGAATATTTTTACATGACGGTGGTGGGTTGGGAAATTCCTGGAGCTTTTTGTTCTGAGCCTCCAGAGATGTAAAAGAGTGTAGTGTGTGTCCATATACATAACTTAAATTATGAAATTGAGTTACTTGAGATGTCTTTGGCTTATAGTCAATTTTATGTCTTGGAGTTTCATTTAACATTTTAGAGACCTTTAGAAATAATTTAAAAAAAACCCAGCAAATTCTGTGTAAGGAAAGTGTATGATTTTGTCTACAGGTCCAGGGACTTTTACCACACCTGCTACTGTCTGAGTGGACTCTCAGTAGCTCAGCACTTTGGAAACAAAGATCTCCATCACGAGCTGGTCCTCGGTAATCAGGAGAACAGACTGGTAAGAGCTGATGAGGAGGCTGTGTTGTGCATGTATGTTAGTGTTCAGCATTATAACAGTTGGGCTGGAAAAAAATTAAACAATTCACTTGCAGCAAGATTGATTACTTTGACTGTTAATATGGACAATATAGTATAGTACTCAAACAGAAATGGTAAAACATGAATAGCGTCGTTTCCAATGGCTACCTTAATGTTGAATGTGACTCCAGCGTGTGTCTTCGCATCTGTTATGGCTTTATGTGTGAACAATTCTTCAATGATTTGAATGCATGATACATCATGACAGAATATCATTCATTTCCATTGCTGGCTTTCTCTCTATTTAGACAGAGACTAAATGGAGCTACTCCCCTGGACTTGTGTTTAAATGTTGTTTACTTTTACATTTTTGCTGTGCCTAAATGGAAACACTATTATAAATACATCAAACCCTAAATTATAAATGTGGTGGGTGGGCATTGTTCTGTTATTTTATGTACTGTACTGGGGCAGCTGGTGGCCTGGTGGTTAGGGAGTTGCCCCTGTGACCAGAGGGTTGTGGGTTTGAATGCCAGGACTGCCAGTGGCACCACTGAGGTACCCGTAAGCGAGGTACTGTCCCTACCCACTGCTCCTCGGGTGCCGCTGCTTCACTTGGTGAATAGGTTAAATACAGAGGAAGAATTCCGTGCTGTTCACACTGTGCTGTGGTGTGTTCACACGACAGAATGGTCACTGTCACTTATTGTTAATCTATACACAGATTTCACCGTTGTGTGGAATTGCTTCCTTCCTCACTGCAAACTTTTCTTTCTGCAATCAGGCACCGACTCATCCTGTGTACAACATCTGCCCACAAAAGGTCGCTCAAGCCATCCAGCACTTCCACCAGCTGCCGATACCAGCACAGAAAGGGGCAACAGCGACCGCGAAGGACCAGTCATAGTCTCGTCTTTTCTATTTTCCTTTTTCAAATGTTGTCTGGGCTGCAAGGAGGAACCTGGTGTGAAAATGCTGTAGCCGGAATCTGTGCTGGTAATAATTGCACAAGTCTCCGGGGCCTGAGTTACTAAAGCTGTTAGCATGTGCAGATGACTTGCCGTCCGTCAGTATTGTGGTCAGTGCTAAAGAAAGGTTTTTTTCGTACTCTAGTCCTTGGGCAAATTCTTAATATTGCACATAAGCTAGTCTTTTTAACATTTCAGGTTTTAGTACATGGTGGTAAGCCTGGGCAGATTAAATAAAAGACTTGGAACAGCTTTTCTGAATATAGTTTGTTGACTTACCTTCGCTTTTCTCAACAGTTTGCCCTTTTTTCCCCTTCGATGTATTATACTAGCAAGTGTGTTTGCTACAGGACATTTCTCAGCTGTCCTAGACTTACAGGGTTCCAGGATTTCTTTGCCAGGATCATATCGGAACACAAATTGCCTCAAACGATTTGAATATTTTCAGGGTAAGATGAGGAAAAGGTTGATTTCTAGGTCTGAGTAGGTGCTGTTTCCAGTTTATTTTAAAAACACAATTTCTCTCTACACACATACACTATGTGGACAAAAGTATTGGGACGCCTGACCGTTACACCAACAGGGACTTTGACACTGAATTCAAACACATAGACTTTAATATGGAGTTGGTCCCCCCCCTTTGCAGCTATAACAGCTTCCACTCTTCTTGGAAGGTTTTCCACAAGATTTTGGAGTTTGTGGGAATTTGTGCCCATTCATTCTGAGCATTTATGAGGTGAAGCACTAATTTTTGGCTCACAGTCTCCGTTCCAGTTCATCCCAAAGGTGTTGGATGAGGTTGAGGTCAGGTTTCTGTGTGGGTCAGTCAAGTTCTTCCACACTGAACTCCTCCAGCCAGATCTTTATGGAGCTCGCTTTGTGCTCTGGGACACAGTCATGCTGGAATAGAAAAGGTTCTTCCCCAAACTGTCCACAGTGTTGGAAGCATGGCGTTGTCTAAAATGTCTTTGCATACTGAAGCATTAAGGAAGTAATGGGCCTAGCCTAAACCCTGAAAAAAGCAATACTTTTGTCCGTATAGCATATATGATTATGAATTAGCATACATGTACTGAATTCGAAGGATCATGCTGTTTAAATTCGAATTGTCCCAATGCTTATGCTCACCTAAATACAGAAATACTAAAATATAGAATATTGCCAGAAATGACCATATTTCATAACATTAAAGTTACTGACATATCAGCCCCAAGCCAACTCCAAGGAAATTCTGTTGAAAACGATTACAGTTAACCATAATGATCCATGAAATATGTGGCTAGCATATAATTAGAGGGTTTTCTCATGCATTCTCTCTCACGACAATCTGAAACTAGTGCGGAAGTGATGTCCACCCCTTTTTTTTTTTTTTTTTAATCACAAAGCAACTACAATGAGTCATACACATTTTGTAAAGGATAAAATAGTTTTATTTATAGTCTCATAGTAAAGGTAGGCCTCAACTTGCAAGACAATTGTGGGCAGTATGTACAACATACTGGTTGTTTCCATGGAATGGAATTGGACAAAGACCTACTGAGCATGTTCTATTTACTAAGAGGAAAATCTGTTAAACAATATGCTTACAACTCCAAGACACGCAAAATTTGGAGGACAAGAGAAATTTCAGTCAGCTCTTAAATATATCCCTGGAATTCACAACATTCCCACCCCCACTGAAAGAGGTTTATCCTTTAACATTCTCTAATGGTGTCATAACAGGGGCAAACAACATTTAGCAAATTTAAATATTCCCAAAAATGGCGAGAAATATAAACTGCAGTACATATTTTTGGGACGATATGACAAAGGCAAAATTAATGCATTCCATTATATTTAAAAAAAAAACAAAACAAAAAAACCCTTCTGAGCCACTTTAACTCCTTCATTAGATCAAGCTAAAAACACCACATATTTGGGGGAGGAAAGAAAACAAAACTTATCAGCTATTTAATTTCTCTGTGGAAGGGTTACTTTAACTTTTATTAATATTAACTGCTTTGATGCAGGTTCACATTCTTTTGTGGAAAAGTACAAATATTTAGAAAGGTTAACCACTCCTTTGGAAGAGTTGGATTGGTGGGGTGAATGTAAGTACTACAAAGGTTCTTTAACATATTCAACAAGAGGATAACAAAAAAGACATTTTCAGCAGTGCTTGGAGCTGTACGCCTCGTTTGCCCCGGCGGGTTCCTACTGAAGGGTTTACAGACGAGGGTACAGGAAAAGCATTGAGTCCTTACATTGCAAAGCTGCCTCATTTTGTGTTTGGGTTGTTTGTTACTGGCAAGACCTGGGCGCCAGGACGTAAGACGGACAGAGACGGCTGAGGAAGAAGGGAGGACTTTGGAGAGAAAGACATGAGTAATATGTTGCCTTTCTAACACGAGTCCTGCTGCCCAGGCGGGGATCCCTCCTTTGGTCTGGCCCAGCGTCGAGGAAGGTTCTGCAGACATGGAACTGGAAGTTGTGGAGTCTCTGGTTGGCGCACACTGAGGAGGAGGGTAGCGGAGGAGGTGGAGGAAGGTTAAAAATCACTGCCGTATCCCTCCTCTCTCCAAACTGGGAGAAACCTGGCAGAGCCTGAGGAGGACGTGCTCTTAGCTGGCCTCCAAGCGGAGCTTCTTCCGGGTGGGCGGCTCCTCCGGCTCGGATTCGGAGCTGGAGTCAGAGCCTCCGTCGAAGGCAGACACCGCGCTGCCCTTGGGGTTAGTGTACAGGCTGCTGTCCGAGGAGGAGTAGTTGGACTGTAGCTGCGTGGTGCCCTTGACCTTCTCCAGTGCACGAACTGTGACGGACAAAGAAAGAGTACAATACCAAACCAATCAACACAAACTACAGGACACAGTCTCTCTAGAGCAACTTGGGGTTAAGGGTCTTGCTCAGGAACCCAGTGGTGGTGTGCTGGAGGTAGGATTCGAACCCATGACCTCTTGGTCCAGAGACAAGTATCCTCCCCACTAAATTAACTGCATAAATTAACCTGAACACCCCATAAATACTCAAGACTGGATTGGATACCCAAGCTTGGAAACACTTAATTCAGTGTTCAGGGCTGGACAGTTCAGCTATAGCAGGTTCCAGAGCAGCAATGCTGAATTCGATGCTGTTCTAACAGGGTCAGATTCGTTAACTGATCATCAGTCATTTCGTTACCTCATTAAGGTGCAGGAACCAGGGAAATACAAACTGTTGTACAAATATTAACAAGTACAACTGGAGAACCCTGCTTTAAATCCCAGATCCCAAATAAAAATCTCACTTTTGTTTTCATTTACAAGCAGGGTTTTTGTGGGCAAATGGATTGCGCCTTTCAGAACAGACGCGTGGTGTGTAGTTTTTGGCACAGGGCACCCTGAGCAGATGACAAACAGACACGTGCTCCGGGGGTGATGGAACTCGAAACAGCGAGCCTGTCGCTACCCACCTTGCTGCTCCAGCAGAGCGTTCTGCCTCTTCAGGTCGTCGATGTCCTGCTGGTGCGTGTGGTTTTTCCGTCGCATGTACTGGATGTATTCTGTGGCTTTGTCTAGTATTTGAGCTCGAGACGCCTGTTTGATAGATTGCTGTCAGCAACAAACGAAAAACTAAAATATGATGCATGATTACACGGACCTCATCACACTGTTACATATTTGTTTAATAATAATTTAAAAAAAAAACACAAAACAACTTCAACTGTCTGAAAATGTCTTCAACATGCCTGCAAATTACAGATCCTCATGAAGTAATTTAGACATTAGAGACAAGATTCAGGAGAATCACGCAGGTGTGATTGTGTTTACAGAATTGTACTAGGGGTGGGCTAAGGTGATTCTTGAAGACATTTTCACAAACACACAAGAGTAGGGCTGTCACGATTATTCAATTATAACTGATTACTCGATTAAAAAAAAAAACATTCTGTTCTTAATGAATTGGCTTTCTGATACATTCTGGTAATAAACAGGACATCCAAGTCATTACAAAACTGTGCTTCTGAACATTGTCCACTTAGTGTCATTTTTGTCTTGGAGCTCTAAGGACTATTAGGGGCTGCTGTTTATGAAACAAAGACCTAAAGAAGTCGGACAGGATTTCTGTCCTCCTAGACAACAGTGAAGATATGTAAACTGGTTTAACCATGTGTTTCTCATTATTTTAGCTGGCATACTGAACACAAGTCTGAGTTCTTCACTCAGTATCACTGTGACTGAAATACCTTTCATTTGAACCTAAATCACATTCAGTAAGACTTCATTGTTTGATACCAGTTTTTACAGATTTATAGAAACAGCCTATAAAAAGCAGTTAGCTAGTCTATTATCTGTGTTTTCCTCTTTATTTTCAGCCCCTCGACTACATTGACTAAGCAAACACGTGAGGATCTGCTGGGCTCTTGAAATATTCTAAAAAAAATAAATAAAAATAAATAAATAAATAATGAATTGATTCATTGACAAAATCATACACAGATTACTCGAATACCAAAATAAGCAACAGTGACAGCCCTACAGATTATCATGAATATTCATTTTTATGAGATTTAACAAGTTTAAACGTACACAATTCCCCAACAGTGCCATGTTTTTACAATGCTATTAAAAATGAAGTACAAGTTACCCTTGTGCAATATTTCATTTACTTCCAGCACTACATTCAACTAAGCATGACCAGTTATGTTCTCATGGACTCCCAAGCATGATACCCACCAATGTGCTTACAAAAGCTTATTGTGTATATCTTTACACCGCGCCTGTTACTTGTTATGCTACACACTGAAGTCACTGAGGGCATTTTACGCATCAGCTCAGCAGACTATGGGAAGCCGCAACTTCAGTCTAAGTGTCTGTGGAAATGCCCTCATTGTCAGATATGTCAAAACAAGTGGCGGTGGAATTTCCCCATAATGACATTAGGCTTGCGCTTGGGATCAGTCAGGCTGGACTAGACGGACTTCACTTGTCTCTTTGCTCTGCAACTGTCAAACAGGATCATTTAACTATTATCTCCTGTTAATATTCAAATGACCACAACCGACAGGCCTTTCATCGACTTCAGTTTTATGAGATGAAAGAGGTTCAATACCTCACAATCAAGTTAACCCAATACATTAAAGCAGACCTGTTTGTGTTCTTTATGGTTTTACCAGTGACGTTTACCAACCTTTTCCCCTTGTAAGGCCGGCACGGAATCCCGGAGGCTGTGAAAGCTGTCTTTGATGTGGTCCCTACGTTTGCGCTCCAGCGCATTGTGGTGTGCCCGTTTGTCTGCCTGCAATGAGAGAGTCACAGGAGGCCTTACAGCCGCACCACTGCCCACGAACCCTCCATCACACTGACGCTGGGCTAAAATGGCCACCAGTGCTTTCTCTAGGGGTCACCTATGGATGCTCTGAACTCAAACTACATGAAAAGAAATCAAATTTACTGGTACTTCTTTACAAAAGCCACTAAAACAGAGCCAATTAAACTGTAGGTAAACATTGTAGGCCGGTTTTGAACACAAACGCTTTCTGGCAAGAGTCCTCTTTTGTATCATAACTCAAGAGCAGGTTCAGTCCAGTTATTAAAGAAATACTGAAGCAACAGCATGTGGAGGTGAAGAATGCAGGTGATGCTTACATGCAAGACAAATTGCTTTGCTTTACAAGAATGCTTTCTCATTTCTTTCAGCTGTGTGTCCACTTATATACAAGTGTTCAAAGTTACTGTATTAAAGTTACCCCTAAAAACTGTGCACTATTAGTTTACAAACCTGATAAACCTCTCCACTGAGTCTAGTTTAGCTAGTTTAGAGAGTCACCAGGCTCAGCCAGTACAACCTACAGGCGCAGCTGTAAAACCCGTTTCTCAAAGGGTGCCTCCTTTACATCCTGACAACAAGAAAAAGAAACCCCTAGCAAATTAAACAACTAGTGATGTGCAACTGAATAACAGAGGGATTATGGGCTACATATGTAAGGGTGTGGACCTAAACGGCCAAATTATGAGTCAGTATAGCTGGTATGCCTACGTTTAGTCCATAGGCTGATTCTATCATCAGTGTCACGCAAGGTCTGACAAGGGTGAGACATTATCTGGTGTCACTTGGAACCTTAAAGGGAAATTCTACAGATATTTCTAAATTTTAGCTAAATTTGCTAGTTGAGAAATATCCAGCATTTTTTTTTTTTTAATGGTCTACTCAACTTGTCAATTTGCATTTCAGTTCTATGTTTATGACAGAAACCAGGAATCACAGCACCTATAATGCAAAGAAATGCACTTTGTTTGTTATTTAAACAACCAGTGTGACTACCCGTATCTTCTGTATTTTATACTCAATGTCCATAATGTTCCAGTGCTAATAAATTCATGAAAATCTCAATTCTTTGCATTAAATGTGTCAGAGCCTGGGTTCCTATCACTGCCATTGTGTACAATTACACATTTATCAAGTTTCTGTGAATCGTGCTAAAATGTGAAATTCTGCTTTAAATGAAAGCACTCAAAGTGACCACATATGACAAACAATCTGACATTGGCACAAATTGTCCTTTTCACAACCTAAAATCCAACCTAAATAATATTCCAACGTTTTGAAGCTTGCTAAATGTATCTAATTGGCTTATCATTTCATCTGAATATTCAAAACAAACAAACAAAAAAGCTTCCTCTCAGCACAAAAGCGTTTTCCTCGCAGGAAAAGATAAAAGGCGCTCTGCGAACGTCACAGACATCTCGACTCCAATCTCGTTCGGTGATTCCTCAAAGCTAGACATGAACGCAAACCTTAGCTGGAACATTATTCAAATTTACCAGCCCTTGGAATATAGCCTTTTGTGGTGAAGAGGAAGAGAGAGACACTTTTGGGTTTTGAGGACTGACAGGAGTACTGGGCGGTGTTGTTCAAATTTGTAAAAAAAAAAAATACAAATATGCCACATTATCACATGAGATTTGCATTAATAAAGATAACGGCTCAATGCTTCCTCAGTGCTGCTACTCTGGACCTATTAAAATGAAAATGTCACTATTTTATGGCCATTATATCATGGATATAATGTTCATTATCACTTGAAAAATATCACCAAGACTGCTTTGAAATTGTTTTTTTCAATCTTGGTGATATTGTTAAGTGATAATGAACATTACATCCATGCCAAGATACTAGAAAACAGATTATATATCATCCAATACTAACTGGTAGACGCGTATTTTGACCATAATGAAAAAATACCATGAGAAAAGGCTGCAGGTTGGGCCAGTCCTGACTAAAACGTGGCATAATGACTGTTATGCCCTTTACTGTGACACTGATAGGGGTGTACAGTCTCCTGCACAGCATCTGGGTGTCTCAAACCTGCTAAGACTGCATTCATATCTCAATGTCCCTGAGCATCACATGACCATGTGTGTTGTTTACGTCTAGAATGGTGCACTAAAGTCTCCTCAAACCAAAGGTTTTACTCTTGGCAGATGCTTGGATAAGAGGTTACCTGAGAACACCTCACACTCTAGAAATCATTAAACCATTGTGAAGTTTTATGTCAAATTAAATGTACTGCATTACTTTTCAAGTGAGTCTTAACAGAATTTATCATCATACACACCGTATAGTAATGGCCTATGGTACAATCTATGGTAGCACTCAAACAGTTAAAATGTAGCATAATTACACTAATTACACTACTTTGTTTTGTAAAGCACTACAGATACTCAAAGATGTTAGTTGTATAATAAGAAATACCAATAACATAGAAATACCAATGCTTTAATATTTGCTCACAATTAATTCAATGAATTTATGTATGTATGTATGTATGTATGTATGTATGCATGCATGCAAATTTACTGAATCTTGTACTGAGATCACAATGTAGTTTTATGCATATAAACCTCACACAGAAAAGACTCAAAAACTACAAAAATGGCTCAAATGTACTAATATACACATATTTCCTTCTAGATCCCTGCCATTAGGGCTGTTTTTGAATGCAACTTTTAAATATTCAAAACAATAATGACAAAAAAAAAGCAGTTATGGGCAAAACAAAAGGAGGTGAGAGTGTCGCATCATATCTGGTGCATCAAATATACATGAAAAGCAGCCAAATAATTATATATTCCTGCAAAATACATTATGCTGGTATAGTATGATATTCACAAATCAGTGACATTGCTTTTCAGTCTTAGCAATCTTTTTGGCCAGCTATTTGATAGACATGGTATCATGGCCATGAAGCAGAGATGTATCTTTGGCCAAATGGCTCATTTAAGTTGCCTTTTATTATATTTTGCATTCTTTATTAAAGGTATTTAATACCTGACAGTTAACTGCAATGCGTGTTATTTGCTGGGTGCTTCAGATTCTTGTGATCAGTTTAAAACCACAGAAACTAATTTAATATTAAGTTTTTCTGCAAATGTGGGTTTGGAAATGTACAGGGTGTTGAATTTCAAAAAGTGAACTGAAAATGAAACTAAATGGTCCATTCAAAGCAATAATGAAGCATGGCCTCATTAACTTAAATATCATATGATGCTGTGACGTACTTGGAAAATAATATGAACCGGAATCATGGTATATTATTTTATCTCCCATTTCCATATAACACAAAAAAACATTATAATTCCTACAGCTAAAGTGACCTGGTCTTAGGAGGTTCAATTAAATTCCATTCAAATGAACCACAGTTATTTAAAATGTGTCATCAGCTTTCGCCACCAAGAGATCAGGCTTTTTCAAATCATTCCTTGGTCTGAAATTTCAATACAGAAATGACCATCCTCTCCAATAAGTGTGTGGACACACATTTGCACTCTCCCAGATCTCCCAGCATTACAGATCTCCCCTTTCACCTACGTCACTGTCTACTTCAAATTATCTCAATAATTAAACCATTTATAACATCCAGTGAAATTAATTATATATTCTGGCCTCCAAAATACACTGTGCCTCGTTTTCCCAGAAAGGGATCAAGCAATGTTCTGGATCACATTTTTCTTTAACAGTGAATCTCCTTTCACAGTGCTGTGTAGTTTACACCTAGACTTAACTCCTGTTCAGGAACCAAACACTATACTGTCCAAAAGTATCCAGACACACCTTCGAATTAGTAAATTAATTTTCTTTAGGTTGCACCCTTTCCTGGCATTCAATTACCTTTCATAATCTCCAAAAAAACAAAACAAAACAAAAAAAACACCACCACTCCTAACAGAATAGGATGATCTGGAGCATCTGAACATGAGTAACATTTCTATGCCCAATATTAAGCATTAGCCAGAAAGATAAAACCTCTCAGCACTGGGGTCTGGAGTAACGGAGCCTTATTTAACATCTTTGTGATGATTTGGAGCGGTGGTACTCAGCCTCACTAATGAATCAAATTCTCACAGCAATGTTTCAACATCTAGTGCAAAGCCTTCGCAGACTAATAGAGGCTGTTACCGGAGTATAAAAGGGGACAAACTGGCTTTCAATACCCTTGATTTGATAAAAAACCCTCAAATGAGCAGTTGTCTATGCCTTCTTGAACATACACTATATGGACAAACGTATTGGGACATACCTGTTTTTCAGGGTTTGGGCTAGGCCCCTCACTTCCAGTGAAGGACGATCTTAATACTTCAGCACACCAAGACATTTTGGACAACGCCTTCCAATTTTGTGGGCCCAGTCTGAGGAAGAACCTTTTCTATTCATCATGACTGTGTCCCAGTGCACAAAGCGAGCTCCATAAAGACATGGCTGGAGGAGTTTGGTGTGGAAGAACTTGACTGTCCCACACAGAGCCCTGACCTCAACTCAATCCACTTATATTTACGGCATTTAGCGGACGCTTTTATCCACAGCGACTTCCATTCCCTAACTACAGGGTAGAGTCTCCCTGGAGCCTTAACTTGGGGTTAATGGGTCTTACTCAGGAACCCAGTGGTGGTCTGCTGAAGGTAGGATTCGAACCCATGACCTCTTGGTCCAGAGGAAAGTATCCAACCCACCAGGCCACCACCTGGGATGAACTAGAATGGAGATTGTGAGCCAGGCCTTCTCCTCCAACATCAGTGTCTGGCCTCATAAATGCTCTACAGAATGAATGAGCACAAATTCCCACAGAAACACTCCAAAATCGAGGGGAAGCTGCTATAACTGCAGGGGGGACCAGTTCCATATTAACGTCTATGTATTTGAATGCAAGGTCATTAGAGTCCTTGCTGGTATAATGGGCAGGCGACCCAATACTTTTGTCCATATAATGTAAAGCCTTACATCATGAGATGCAGGGACACACACACACGCTGAAATTAGAAGGGATAATGTTGGCTAGGCTGGACTCTAATATGGACATGATGTGCTGGTGCTTAGCATCGGGGGGGGGGGGGAGGGGGGGGGGGGGGGGGGGGGGGGGGGGGGGGGGGGGGGGGGGGGGGGGGGGGGGGGGGGGGG
>JBBJLS010000155.1:3133929-3153573 GCA_037577275.1 Bryconaethiops microstoma | reverse complement strand
TCATTCTGCTTTATGAGGTACTGATTACTGATCACCTGAATCACATCTTATTTAATGAGGAAAAGTATAAAAACACTCTCCTGTAATCATCACTCTCCTCTTGCAATGTGACCAGTTGGATGGCAAAACACTACTAGAAGTATGTCAATGGTAATTATTGCCATTTTGTTTGAGTGAAGAAGAGGATTATTTTCATTCAATTCTGTAAACACTGCATCATTTCTCTTATTTTGTGTTTTGTCATTTCCTTTAAAATTATGCTTTAAAGAACAATATTTGTTTTTGGTAATTAGGAGAAATATTATCAGCAGTTTTTAAAAACTAAGGCAAAGCAGTTCAGTTCAATACTCGCATCTATAAAAGCCTGAGAAACTGAACATTTTTTCAGTGGTCTTTAATTTTTTTCCGGAGCTGTTTATGAAGTAACATGCTCAGTATAACTAGACCTTGGCTGATCAGATGCCGCCACTATTATTCAGTATATTTGGTTTTCTTTTCATAGGATCCATTGTAATACTTCAGCATACAAAATAAAATATGTCCCTGGATTTTACATGTTTTAAACAATAACATTAGTTACATGCATGTTCTGTATCAACTGCTGCACCTTTTTCATTTTTTTTAAATAAATCAAGTATTCAAAGCTGTATTCTTTTTCTATTTTTCAAAATGAACAAATGCACCTATGCTTTTCATTAAATTCAAACGTTAGTAAAATATTTAATCTTCATTGTGAACACAAATGTGATGTGGATTGTAGATTTAGGATCTGTTTATTCATCACATCTTTAGTACTTCTACCAATAATTAAAAGAGAATGATTTTATTTGTATCAGAGAACCAAACCCATTTTAGTTATTTTAACCTACATGACAGCAAGTGTTGACATGGGCATCTCTAGATGAAATACTTTGTATTCTGGGGTGGAACATGTGGTAAGTAACTTCTTTCATCCACCGTTCACTGGATGCCTTCAGGGGTAGCTGGTTTGAAACATCTCTCGTAGAAAATCTCTCCATAATGCTGTTACAGCTCAATATTTTGGTTCCTTGAGGGCGTTGTTTCTCGGCTCACTTCAGAAGGCTGAAAACGGAAAAGGCCTTTTAAAAATTTAGCGGAGCGCAAGGCTTTTTTTTCCTCGACCAAAAAGCATGTTGCAAGCATTGATATTCAAAAGTACAAATTGGTGTCATTGATGTCATCTCAACTCACACTTCAGACGACTGGTTCAAAAATAAGTCTGAATATCACACTCGCCGGCACCCCACCGTTCTGTGATTTGTGCTCAGTTTGCTCTTGAAGGGAGAGAGAGAGAGAGAGAGAGAGAGAGAGAGAGAGAGAAAGAGAGAAAGAGAGAAAGAGAGAGAGCTTTGAACGGCCCTCCAGGTTTTGAAGGACAAAACTCCAAACATTACATTTGAAAATGAAAAATATGAATGATGGAAAAAGTGGGGTGGTCCAGCTTTAACCTTTAGATGTCTGGAATTATTGTTGTTTTGTAATTACTACAATACATAATTCATGACATAGTAAAAAAATGAATTTAATTTACATTCATTTTGCATTCTGTATTGACAGAGTGCACTTTTTCATTTCGTTCCATGACAAAAACCACAGCTGTGACAATTTCTTTTTCTGCAAAATTCTATTGTGTACATGGATCAACTTTTTAAATTCATGCCTTAATAAATGATCTCCTCTTCTACTTAGAACCACAATAGTAGAATTAACTGAGAGTTTAGAACCTACACTTAGAACAGAACTCTTCCACTTCACTGAGCTAGGGATGAGAAATAATTAATATCATATTACAATATGCTTCTAGCTCTGATAATTAGAGTGATGTCTAAGGCTTGCTTTACATGGTCAAACGTTCACACATCTTTAGCTACTTGGCACTTACACGACCTTAAATATAACTTGAGTTGCATGATGTGAAGCCTCTTTCAGCACAATTGAAACTCAGTGGAAGCTCAGATGGAATAATTTCAACTGTCCCAACACTGTGAAAAATGTGAAAATCATCACACCCATTCATGAAACTGATATTATTTCAAAAAATTGATTTAAATAAACGAGAAACTGAAACTAATAACATTCATGTTCTGCTAACCAGAACATACCAGCATGTTTTTCTTTGTTTGATCTATATAGAAAGGTAATCCACTCTCAACCTAAAATTATGCAATGATGCAACTAAAATAACTGCATACATTTCATAACCATAGTGCATTTCTGCCTATATAGAGATGTGTAGAGACAAATGCATACGCACAGAATAACACTGAATATGCATTTCTTAAATTTTTCTGAACAGCATCTACCTGGGTAAAAAAGTGCAAAATTACTTATTTGTGAAGTAAGTACTCTGAGGATATTAAAGTATTTAGTTATATGATTGTTGATGATTGATTTGTGTGGCTGCAAACATGAAAAACAAATCAGTGTCTCTCCTTAAAATAAATTGTACTTTTGTACTCACACTCAGCCAGAAATATATAGAACTGATCCCTGGATATATACTGAGAAATACTTTAGTTTAAGGTTTGTTCCAATGCAATGTAACCATCACCCTTATAGCTAGGCTTTCATACCATAAATATCAAAACACCTCTAAGACAATGTTAATTTCAGTTAGTGTCCCTATGGGACGCTAGTAGTATATATTTATGAAGTGTTCCGGATTACACATGGACAGCTGAAGCTTCAGACAAGCTGAAGACATTCTTCCAGAATAATTTCTTCTTGTGCTGAACAGAAACTTTCTAATTGTTGCTGGATAATCTAATACGGTAGGACTTCAAACCAGCTTGTGATCAATAAGAGAGCTCACTTAGCTGTATCTGCCTAGATACCACAAAAAATATATTCTTATTGGATATCTGTGTTGGCCGTTTTAAAAATTTTACACAATTACTTTTGTAGTACTCCATTAATTGATGAGTTTTAAATACATGATTCTATTGAATAAAATGTCAAAATATGTTTTTTTTTAGATCCCAGAAATTGTTAGGCCTTTTAAGAGGGTCCTGAAGCTGCTCTTTACAGCTGGTGGCCTAGTGGTTAGGGAATTGCCCCTGCAGTCAGAAGGTTGTGGGTTTGAATACCAAGACTGACAGTGGCACCACTGAGGCACCCTTGAGTGAAGTCCCATCCCCACACACTGCTCCCTGGGCACTGTGTTTCTGGCTGTCCACTGCTTCATTTGGTAAATGCAGTAAAAGAAGTTCACACTGTGTGCTGTGGTGTGTTCACGCATGACTATAAGGGGCCACTTTACTTCACATCATTTCTTATAAAAAGTTGTGATTACTTTATAAATAGTCAAACACCGTTTTGTAAATACTATTCAATACTTACGTACTTTTCCAAAAAGAACCTTTCTAATAGTGTTATCGAAACTAGCTAGTAGCAAGCTAGAAAGCTCACTTATTAGTGGAATAATTGACTGACTTTGACTCATTGCAAATTGTTTTGTGCAACTGTCAAGCTAGATTAAATTTTTTGTTTCTTTTATGAATTCTTTTATTTTATCTGTCCCATTATCTTATTCTATTTTATTCTATTTTATTTTATTATCTATTTCTGTAACGCACATTGAACGATCTTTTGTGTATGATAATGTTCTATATAAATAAACGTCAAACTGTCACGTCTGCGTGCTCGGGGAGTGAGGAGCATGGCGCAGGTTCCAAAGATGGTATTTTATTATAAAAGGACACAGACTCTACACAATAACAAAAACCAAAGAGGCTCGAGGGCCTTTGAACACAAAGTATACATTAAACAATGATGCAAGAGGAACGGGTAGCGTGAGGGCTTCAGTGAAGGCTTTTGTGAGGGTATGAACTCTTTAAATACTAACCACACTCAGAAAAGAACCAATTATAAAGCACAATCACTCAACATAATCACTTAAACAAAACACAGGACAGCTGACAACATGACTATAGACACAAACATACCCGTAATTCAAAATAAGAGTCCCCTAAACATAAACTAAATAAAAACACCATTGCGGTCTCTAGCGACCTCTACCCATGTACGTCACAAAAATTTGTAAATTGTTCTTAATAATTTAGAATTAAAATATGTTAAAAAAAAAAAACATTGCCAGGAAAAAAGCAACCCAAAAAAAATGCTTGCGGGTAAAACTATCAGTTAGGTTCTCAGAAAAAGTCTGTGTGTGACTGAATCCGCGACTCCTGATCCGCGTAAAATCGGGGGGTTACTGTATATACAACACGTACTCACTGTAAACAACAACAGAAACAAAAACACAAGAGAAAAAGGCAGAACAGTACAAAATCCAGGGAGACTGTGAATGTTACAGTGTCCTAGTGAAGCCAAAAATGAGATTTGTGCCAATTCAAGCTGGTAATTACTTACAGCCTTGGATAAGGAGTCCTTAATTTGCTATTTTGGGAAGGAACTGAAAAAAAGAAAGGGCTACAGTAATAATATATTTATTTTCTCTGTAGCCGAAATACAACAATGCCCCCCCAACCCACCACCCCTTCAACCTGAGAAACTGAGATGAGATGCTAATGGAACACGTCCAGGGACGGAGCGGCCTTGGAGGAGGCCTCCTGTAGGAAAAGAGAATAGAGGTGATTCACTGTCAGTGTGCCCCGAGATGTAATGGCACAACAGCAAAATGAGACACAGCCTCTCAGTGTCTCTCCAATTACAGGTGGATGGTAATAGGAAAAGATGAAAGGCGTGACCTTTTCCGGGAAAAAAGATGTACTTGGTGGAAAGTGGGTCACTGTGTATTGGGAACCGCCTGGAGAGAAGCTGTCACCTTCATTCTTGACTCACATCACATTCTTGAGTCTTACTTCACATAGTGTTAAATTTAATGCCCAGGGGATTAGCTGACATCTGGGAACCCCGTGACATGGAGATGCAAACAAGTGGGCTAAGAGGTTGGCCAGATGCAAATAGCGGCAGGTATCAGGCCTAGTGTTTGGCAGCCAGCAGCAAGTGGTGACAAACACGAGCCAGATTTTACAGAATGCCAGCGTGAGGCATTTACCTGGGAGTTATTTACAGACCAGCTTTCAGAACCGTTCTCTGCTAAAAACACCTGCTGTACCTCGCATGTGCATGTGGTTTAAACTCTTTGTGAGAACCAAAGGTCTCCAATTTGATGAGAAGAAAATTTGTTTGACCAAGAAAAGGAATTTTCTTTAAATAAGCTTTTATTTAAAAAGGTAAAAGAGCCCAAATATAAAATTTGTCTTCTGCGGTAAGGGTCGGGTTAGATGTAGCATGATCACGTTTAATGTCTCATAAAAAAGGAATACACATATATATGAGTGTATGTGTTCGTCTGTGTGTGTAAGAGAGAACATGTTTCTGTTAAGTACAGAACCGTGCAGAAGTCCTCTGTAAATTGTTTAAAGCATGAGTGTGTGATTAAGTGTCATTCTGCTAGCACAGTTAACATTAGGATAAACACAAACAAACAAGAAAGCAGTAAAAAGTATCAAGATTTGTTATAAAAGTAGTTGATAGTGTGTGAGCTGGTGAGGAGAACACAGGTTCGGTTCCAGATTCCTCCTCGGTTCCTCCAGCAGTAAAGAATGTGTTTATCCTAATATACAAATTATTGTGTTTTTTATACAGTTACAATATGTAATACTGATGATGGTTAAAAATATGTCCCTGTGTATATATTTTTAAAATGATCTTGCAGGCCAATACCACAAAACAAAAATTCAAACAGTGTTTTTGTAAGTATTTAACTGAATAACTGTGAGGTACCTTATAGGTGCATTAAACGCTACAGACTGATTTCTCACACAACACTCCTCTACCTCAGACCATTCACTGGGTTCCTGTGGTGTTCACATTAGATTTTAAACTCTAACTCTCGCCTATAAAGCCAAAAATGGTCCAGCTCCATCTTACCTGTCAGCTCTGATCAGACCACGGACCACAGCTCGGCCTCTTAGAGCATCAAACACAGCCGGACTCGACCCTCCTCTTCTCAAAGGTCAAAGACTCGCATCAAGAGTTTCCACTGTTTTGTCGCCGAAGTGGTGAAACAAACTTCCCGACTGTTAGAACTACTGAGACCCCCACTGTCTTCAAACAGAGACTGAAGACCCTCCTCTTCACTGAGCACAGAGGAGAACGTGTTCATGTCATTAACTAACTTAAAACTAACTTAAACTGTCTTCTGATGCAGGACCAATTTGGTAGAATCTTAGTCTTCTAGCATCTCTTGATGTAAGTCCAGGTTTACTTGTATGAGGGGCGTGTTTTCTTGTGGACTACAAAGCACAAATGTGCATGACTCTAGATAAGAGTATCTGCTAAATGCTGTAATTGTAAATGTAAATGGTTCCTATCACACCACTATTAACTATCACACCACTATTATTTCATAAACTGCAGATTTGTATTCTTGTTAAACACTGGAAAGTTGTTGAGTGAACTGTAAATAAAAATATGTCAAAACAAGTTTCCTGTACAAGTTGAGAGAATCTGTAAGTGCTCATTTCTGACTCCTATTTACTGGTTGTGTGGTGATGCCGAGTCAAACTCTAGACTGTCCTTTAACTTTGAACTCGTTCACTGTTTCATCCCGTTGACTATTACCTAATACTTTTTTATAGCTACGGTTGTCTGGTGATCTACATTATGATCAGAATCATACAAGGTGTCATTTTATAGGTCAGTTGTGATGAATAAACAGTGACATTTTTTGGATAATAAAGGAACTCAAATGTCGAACATACTGTACATTTATTTGTTTGCGAGAACATTGAGTGTATTTTTAGTAAATATTAAGGGAGTAGTATTAAAAACGAAGAAAATCTCATTCTCATGTGCGTCCTGCTATTTACCCCTCCTCACTGCCGCTCTTTTCTTTCAGGCAATGCAGCTGTTCTATGGTGCACCTGCTACACTAACGTCTTCAAATCAGTCACCAGCCGCTTCATCAAGAACCTGGCCTGTTCAGGGATCTGTGCCAGCCTGGTATGCGTGCCCTTTGACGTGCTCCTGAACGCGAGCCCAAGATGCTGCCTGTGGATCCACACACTGCTGCTGTGCAAGGCCATCAAGTTCCTGCACAGGCTCTTCTGCTCCGTCACCGTTCTCAGTTTTGCTGCCATTGCACTGGACAGGTGAGATGAGTGCATGCACAAAGATTTTTAAAAAAGGACCAAGGCCACCACTAGTCTTTGTATTAGTAATCAGGTAATGACCAAGTAATTTGTAGTAAATTGTACCATTGGTGTACTATTAAACCTCATGCACTCAGAAGTACACACTCTGCATGTAAACTGCACATTGAAATTGTCTTAGACTTACATCACGATCAGTGCATCTGTGCGCTATGGGTGCACTTGCTTTATCACTAGGATTGACAAAAATCGATTATTTATTAAGTCACCTATTCACAATAATGATCCTTTTAGAGTGCAATGTAGGCCTATATGTTGAACCAGGAACAAAATATAGAAACAACATATCCACTCTTAAGATGTTATTCCAGAATTTTGTTTTCAACCTTAGGTAACAAGTCAGTGACAACAAGTTTTTGATACACACTCGTTCAGGCAAATTTTTCTGTGATTGGTCATTTTTTTATGTCAGTCAAATGACCCATTCCTATCAGAGACTGCAATTCTTGAAACCTTCCCAAGTTGTATTTTAGCCTATTTTACACAGCTTACAGTGAAAGTGTTTTTTTTATTTTTTTTATCTCATGTTGAATAAAAACACAAAAATACTTTGTGTTGAGCAGAAAAGCTGATTTCTTTACCTCCTGCTTGTGCAATGTAGTTTTTACGGCTGCTGTATTTCAGGCACTGCCCTCGACCAGGTTACTGCTGCCCACATGTGCTTCGTGTGACATTCCCGGTCAGCGGCCGCTAGAGGCCGCCATTGTTAATATTGACTTTAAAGGACTCTTAATTTGAAAAGTTTTGTTTATTACCTTCATATGTTCTGTCAGCTGTCCCTTGTTTTTGTGTCAAAGTGATTGTGTTTAGCCATTGGTTCTTGTCCTGTGTTTAGTTTGTGTTTAAGTTCCACGGTTTCACACCTTGGATGTCTGCCACCCTCACACATCCTTTGGTGTATACCTAGCCGTTTGTTATGTGCAAGAGGGTTGGCCATCTTACCTTTTTTTTGTTGGCCATCGTGCCTTTAAGGCTATTTTTTTGTTATGAAAATCCTCAATGGAATTGAAAATGTTATATGAGCTCCTAGCTAACAACAGTGTGCATTCCCTTCCCATATTGAGTTCAGTACTACTAAAACAGCCCTAGTTTAAACATGGACATCTGAAGCTTTTACCAAACATTCAACCTGCTTTATGCTTTTCCCATGTTAGATACCCTAATCATCATTCAGACTGCCAAATAATTACTGCAGAATCCTCAAGGACATGAATGTCAATTGAGTATTTTATTTATTTAATTGAGCTTAATTGTCACAGTGACATAAGGGAGAATCTGAAATGCATCAGTCCTGTTTGTTTTCTGTCTACTTTTAGTTCGATGCAACCTGTGGGCAATTTCCCATCAAGAACTCAACCAGCGATTGCTTAACCTTGTGCTTCCATAGCAACATACCCTGCCATAGCCCTCAATCAGTTCACTGAATAATTTATTTTCCTAAGGTCTGGAGGGAGTTTTCTCTGCACGAGCTGCCAAGATTTTTCATGCAATGAAAAATACAGACATTACACGCACTCACACACACACTCACACTCGCACACACTCACTCAAAGAGAATAGTCACGGTGGGTCTGTATTGTATGTACTCATGCAATACCAGCATCGCCATTCAAATCCGTTTTCAGGTCTCAGGAGGCACATGTTTTTCAGAAAGCTCTCTCTTCTTCCCCGCTGACTTTCTCACACCCAGCACCCCTCTCAACCCAGAGCTGCGATGCAGGAGTGAGCAACAGAAGGGCTCTCTTTCAGCCAGACAGCAGTGACGTATGTGATTGTGACCAAGATGCTACCAACGCTGAACCTGAGCCAAGGAATAAGCAGCTCATAGTGGCCTAGAGTTATTGGAGCCCTTGATAAACATGAGCAACAAACAAAAAGGACTATTTTTCATGCAGAAATCTAGTGTTTCAGATCGGTAAAAATATTCAAATTCATAGGAAACAGCAAATAAAGTAAAAGCCAAAGTAAACTTTGTCATCTCAGCTACATATACAGCATGTATACAGTGAGATGATCATATGTAACCTGCATTCAGTATCTTGTGATTGGACCTATAACCTGCTGGTTGACGCAGGGCTCGGTCAGGTTCAGGTCAGTTTACTGGAAAATTAGACAGAACAGGTCAAAAAGTGAAAAACCTAAAGTATAAAGAAACATTGCAGGTCACGTCAGGTTCAGGATGTTGATTAATGCATATTTTTGCAAGTCAGGCTTGGTCGGTTGGTTGTTATAACTGGTCAGGATGCGGGTTATAACAACCCTAACCTACGTATCACTATTGTGCAATATCCCTTTCACCAATGTAATAGCACTGAGTCTGTTTCTTTAGAGGAATGTTTTGGCAAAAAATGCCAGACGCAGTCGGTCAGCCAAGACACGTTTGGAGTCCAGTTCTTGCTTTTTTAGCAAAAACTCACCCAAACACAAGACATTACTCACCCAAATTGTTTCCATAAAGACATGCCCAAAACTTCTCTCAGCACACTTACAGATGCGGCACTGGCTTAGTGTGATTTAGGACACTGTATGACTTACTGTTAGCTATTAAAATGTGGGCTAAAACTGATCTTAGATCAGATTCCTCCATATTCATAACAGTCATTGCCACAAAATCTGATTCTAGGTCAGCACTCCAACTCTTAAGATTTGTGTAAACAGGCTATCAGCTACATGTTGACTTTTTGTTCATTTGGCCTAAACCACATGCCCAATTCTGTACCATCTTAATGACGATCAGAATGTGGCTTGACCAGGTTGAGAAATGTATTCACAGAAAAGATTTGGGTGAATATTGACTTCTTCTGTTAGCAACATTAGCCTTATAGCTCCAGTGCTATATTTAAAGAAGCAAAATGTAGTCACCAAACATGCTGAACAGTACCTTTAGTGCTGGATGAGATGAGATAAAACCTGCATGGATTTAAGCCCATTGCTCCATACCAAATCTCTCCAATTGGAATTTCCTGGAATGAAGCTCTATTGTTTTGTCTCACTGGACCATAGAATTCAATTCAATTCCAGCTAGTGATGTGCAGTAAACTCGCCTCATAATTTGTAGTTTGTTGACAGTGGAAGCATTCCTCTGGCAAGCCTTCCGAATAGTTTGTTGATATGCAGGTGGTGTCCCCTTGCAGACAGATTCATCCAATCTTCTCCACGTTGATAGATGGCACAACCCTGTCCCAAATGGCTTCAATCATCTTTCAAGACCAAACGCAAGTGACTTTATCATTGTATGGAATGCAAAGGAGCTCTAGATTTAAAAGTGAATGTCTGAGACAGACCTGTAAGATGGGCAGACTTGACATGTGCAGTATCGAAGTCAAAAGTCAAGGTCAAAGTACATTTATATCAGCTTTTTACAAGTATACAGTGAGACAAGATGGTGTAGCTCCAGATTTTAGAGTACAATAAGGCGCATAGAGTACACACATATATATAAATAAGATATGAATATAAACTCTAAACTAGTGAAAATGTGCAATTGAGTATAGGGGTCATTTCTAACATCCAAGTATTGTTTGCATGAACAGTCAGGCAAGCAGATTACAGGCCAACAGATTACAGTAATGTAATTTTTACCATCCAGAAATTGTACAAATAGTTGACAATGCAATAAGATTATGTTATCTGTTGTGCTTTCTTTTTTTCAGTGAGATAGTTTGGTTACCTTTAGTGTCAAATTTAGTTTAGGCTACAAGCATAATGTAGCTCAGTTGCAAGTTAAATCAATAATAAAGTGCTTTTTAACATGTCTGGATAACTTTCTGTTCACCATGTTGGTCAGATAAATGTGACCAAAACCATTCATTCTGATTGGTCCTCATCTGTATCTCATGGAGCTTTGAATAAGATGCTCCTGTTGTGTCTACATCAATGTGGTCCTCTTTGAAAGCTGTGTCTAGGATGCAGTTCAGTGTGAGCACTCTTCTGAAAGCCAAAAATAATACATTGGGACGCCCTATGGCACACGCAAATGAGGACTGCAGGACGCAAGTGCCAATTGGGACAGGGCAAGTGTTTGGGCTGTGTGTCACCTTTATATATATATATATATGTATATCATAGTGGAATAGGAGCTGATGGATGACCACCCAAGAGCTCCTGAGGGCTGTTTAAAGTGCTACTATATGAAGAATACATATTAATTTATTAGTAGGAATTGGTACCAATATTCACCAGTTTAAGATTAAGCTAAAATGCTTACAAGAATGTTTGTTCCTAGCCTTTTTGGCATCTCTTTTTTTAGGGTGCCCTTTAGGCCTGACTGAGAAACATTTTTTTCCTGTATTTGCAGGTACTACTCTGTGTTGTATCCTCTGGAGAGGAAGATATCTGACGCTAAATCCAGAGACCTGGTCATCTACATATGGGCGCATGCAGTGGTGGCCAGCATCCCTGTGTTTGCTGTTAGTAACGTGACTGATGTTTATGCCACGTCCAGCTGCTCTGAAGGCCACTCGCTGGGGCACCTTGTTTACATGGTGGTGTACAACGTCACCACGGTGATCTTACCGCTGGCGGCCGTGTTCCTGGCCATGGCGCTGATCCGGCGGGCGCTGAGTACAAGCCAGAAGAAGAAGGTGATCATTGCGGCTTTGCGGACGCCGCAGAACAGCATCTCCATTCCATACGTCTCTCAGCGCGAAGCTGAGCTTCATGCCACATTGCTGTCTGTGGTCCTGGCCTTTGCGCTCTGCAGCACCCCCTATGCTGCACTGGTGGTTTACAGGGCGCTGCCTCCAGGCACCTCCGAGGCTTCGGCTTGGCTCCGGCTGACTGCAGTGTGGCTGCCCAAAGTGTCCCTGCTGACCAACCCTCTGCTGTTTGTGACGGTCAACCGCTCTGCCCGCCGCTGCCTGCTGGACGTCCTGGCCCGTGTACAGCGCCGCTACAGCCGCAGAAATGCAGTGAGTGCTGGGGGTCTGGCTGAAACCGGGCCACTGGGGGGCGAAACCGTGGCCCGGTCGGGCAGCCAGCTGCTGGAAATGTTCAACATCGGCCAGCAGCAGATATTCAGACCCAACGAGGAAGAGGATGAAGAGGAAGAGCACGAAATCCCCTCGGTGGCCTTGGCCACCTTCCCACCCAAACCGGATGAAGGGGCCGGCTCTGGAAAGGCAGCAGCAGCAGCAGGGTCGGGTACATCAGGAACCCAGCAGACTGGAGAAGGAGCAAAGGAGGTAGTGGCTCTGCCTCTACCAAAACACTCCCCCATTCAATCCTGTGCCTACTCGTCCTCACAGGTGGCCCCGGCCACGCCCACCGACCCCGAAGACGCCACTCAGTTTGGGTTCGGCCCCTTTGAGCTGCCCCCTCAGTGGCTGCCTGAGACCAGAAACAGTAAGAAAAGACTCCTCCCTCCTCTGGGAAACACGCCGGAGGAGCTGATCCAGACCAAACAGCCCAAAGGACGGCCAGAGAGACGCATCAGCAGGAACAATAAAGTCAGCACTTTCCCCACCGTGGACCCCTGAGAGCCAAGCACAGCCAAACAGCACATCTGTCTTACAGTGGGGGACTTGGAGGATTTAGATTTTTTTTTTTTAAAAACATCTCATGATTCCTTTCTTTTCTGTGAATTGATTTTTTATGGTGGTGGAGCAGGAGAGGAACATTTTTGATGTACAATCTGTAGAGAATGAAAATTGATGCAAGGAAACAATAGCATTTGTAACATGAAAGATTTGGTTTGTTGTGTTTGGGAATAAAAGAACTGCCAATGCTGTGATGAGTGTTTGAGAGCGTTATCTTTGAGATGACTCCTCAGGTCACTTCTAAGTCACAAACACTACCAGTCAAAAGTTTTTGCACACACTGAGATTTTCTACATTTACATATTACTCATTTAATATTTACTAAAAATACACTCAGTGTTCTTTATTAGCCAGAAAATGGCATTTTTTACATTACGATTTTATTCATCACTACTAACCTGTGAATTGCCTAATATAAATATAATTATAATGTGGATCACCAGACCAATGTTAGATATTTAATGAGCTATTAAATGACAGTCAATGGGATGAAACAGTGAACGAGTGCATTTAAAGTTAAAGGACAGTCGAGAGTTTGATTCTACATCACCACGCAACCAGTTAATAGGAGCCAGACATGCGCACTTACAGATTCCTTCATCTTATAAAATGTTTATTTGACACGTTAGTTTTATGAGATAAAATGATAAGTGCTAAAAACCTGTGGTGTGTGAAAACTTTTGTATGCAACAGAGGAATTATTTTTCTAGTATCTTCTTTCCTGTATCCATCCTTTGATGCAGAATCAGTCCGTGCATTAGGAGATCATGTTAACCACACATTCATTCCGTATCACTGGAGAATCGCACATTAACACAGTTCATTTGATTGCAGAATGTCAGTATAAAACCTCATTGACAGAAACTACAGGATGTCTCAATGAACTCAGTGGTCCAGAGCAAAATGCAATGCTGCTAATGGTATTCCTGCCTAAAAAGCAGCAGCAGAATAAGAGAGAAATGGATGGTTATAAAAAGCCGTATCCCTACTGGAGCTGGATTGGTTTTATCTGTGGAAATACTGTCATTGCATTTACATCAGGCAGTCAAATGCATCTCTGGTTCATTTACTATTTGGCACGTAATCAGCACCTTTTTTTAAATTTTGTTCAATTTTAAAGCTTGTTGTTGCAGCAAAAATGACAGTTTTATGTGTCATTTTTAATTTCCTTACACCAGTAATTGGTGTTAAAAGCAGCCTTCCTTATACCTGTAGTTTAAAATAACCTTTAAAAATAAGCCCTTTAGAATAATTATTCTCCCGTATTAGTCATCCTGCTCGTGGAACATGTGCATTAAAATGGAATCCATTGAAGCGGGAGGGTGAAAATTGACATGGCAAAGTAGAGGTGAACAAAACTGGAATAAACCTTGAAATCTGCTCAATAAACCCGCAGGAGAGAGTCGTGTGAATGTGAAGAAGCAGCAGGAGCAGCAGAGTTGTGGCAGTCAAGTGGGCATGTTTTCCCCCCCGTGCAGAACAGCAGGGGAGGCGCTATCACAGTACTGGGATTGGTTTTAGCGGTTGAATGTGTCTCAGAGAAACTGATGCATTTTCACTGGTTACCATGTGCCTCAGACCTCCTTCCAGAGTGCACTGAGCAGCCAGATTTAAATCTGTATTAGATTTAAATCTGAATCTCGGGTGGGTTCATGTTTGGGTTTTCATGTGGATAACCTCTCCTCAGGCATAATCCTGAGGGTGAAGACGCACAGACGGCCAGGTGTAAACAGGGTCCAGCAGTAACGACTGTGGATTGAATGGCCTGTGGTTGAAACTGGAGCTCTCTCACAACAAAACCTGCTAACCTTAACTTATATAACTTCCATATCTTACAACTTATACATTTTACATGTAGTTCCTCTAAGACAAAAGTCACGTTGACACCACATAGAAGTCCCTGGCCTCTGGTGTTCAGATCCACACATGAGGTCAGCCAGATCACCGTTTCAGAAAAGGTTTTCTGAAGTGACTCTCTAAATTCACTTTTTGTTCCATAAAGTTGCAGTTAGTAGGATTAAAGAGAGGATTGAGAATTAGATTGAAAATTTGAGCGAGAACATCTTCCAGGTCCCGCCCCCTCGCTCTCCGCTGCACTCCAGCCCTGCTTCTAAAGCCCCTCCCTGCAGAGGAGTTTGAATCCATTTCTTCTATGAACAAAACAAAAAACTAAACACACAGCGTGATATAACACACTTCAGAATGACTTTAGCAACACTTTAGGTATGAACACGAGCAGAAATTTGGCCAACGGCACTGGTTTTGAATCCTTTCAGGTCCCGGAGCTCCCTCCGCCTCCCTCAATCCCTGCTCCGATTGTTTTATCTCTGGCTCTGATTTGATGCTTTGATCCACTTGATGGAGCTCGAGGAGCCTGATTTTTTCACATTTTCACAGATTTAAATATTTTGGGGTTTTGCGTAATCTGCATAATAGTCCATTTTGAACTCATTCGTATTGTGATTTCACTTTAAATGTATTGGCCCATTCGGCCTGAAATATAACAAAGCTAAACGTGAAATTCCACAACCATAATTAGTGGTATTTGCACTACTTATGTCAGCAAGATGTAACGTGTCATTATTAGCCTAACAAGGCGGAAGAATTGAAGAGGAGCCTTCATATACTCGTCTGGGCAAAGTTCCTTACTCTATTCTGGACTGAGTAACTCTGAAATGACTAAGTGTGTACGGTGGCATAACACTGACATGAACATCTTCAATATGACCCTCCAATCTGTGCTACCTGTGGTAGTTTTAGGAAATTGGATGTTTTAACCTTAAAATATTTAATTTCCTAATTGGACTAATCTGTTACATACTGTATTATAGGACTTTTTGGGGTAAAACCAGTCCAACTAGCACTTTATACACAGCCTATATACAATCATGTAGTTGAGAATACATTCAGTATCATTTTCACTGGCCATTACTGTCTGATTTCTTTCTCCCAATACTGTAGTACTTCTTACCCCATTGCCTGTCTGTCTCTGTTACCATTATCCAGTGATTCGCCACGGCCTCGACTAGCTTTAAATTCCATTCACATCCTTTTCAAAATCCTGAAATCTTTTTATTTATTTTTTTTAAAGCCTAAAAGCTGACCTTAAATGAACAGACAATGTGCGAATCACTGTCTCCGGTTCGTGCCGTTTTGTTCTCTGTAAATTTCGCGGCCACAGGTGTCCTGCGGAGTGTCTGATGAAACCTCATCTTTGATCCTTGTCACGACTACAGGCACCGCCATGAGATGACTTTTCTGGAGCAGACAGATGAACAGACGGCTGCCACGTCTCCCACCAGCGGAAACCCTTCTCTGTGATTCGAGCATGCTGTTCGAAGAGGAGAGGGATGAGAGTGCCAGAGTTGCTGTGGCTGGCTGATATGGATATGCAGCATTAGTGCATTTATCCAGCGAGGCTTCAGTTGTGTGTGATGAGGAGCAGTGATAAATCTCTGTATCTCAGCTCCATAAGTTGGGCTGGGCTGGTTTTTTGTAGGGCTGAACGACAGATGTGGGAATCGTTAGGCATCTCACGATTCAGTGTGTCACGAAACTCAGTGTGCCAGGATGCGGCTATAAAACACTTTTATCTGCACCATGTTATTTTGCTGAATTTGAATGAACCAGGCACATGACTTGAGGCTGTTGATTTGATATATTTTACCATCAAATTGGATTAAATGACAGATTTTTTTAATATGCAGTGTACTCTACAGCTGTATAGACAAACACATATAACCCATACATCTGCAGGTACCGACAAAACAGTTACACTGCATGACCATCAGTGCCCACCCCAGGGTGGCCTGGTGGTTAGGGAGTTGCTGTGGCAATCAGAAGGTTGTGGGTTCAAATCCCAGCACTGCTAGTGTCATCACTGGGGTACCCTTGAACAAGGTGCTGCTTCACTTGGTGAAAGGGTTTAATGCAGAGAAAGAATCTTACATTGTTTGCACTGTGTGACGTGCTCACGCGTGCCTATAAGGGGCCACTAATGCACAGTTCATTGCATGTCTAGTTTCATATTTTTACTGAAGCTTTTATTGAGCCTTGAGGCTGCACCCCAGGCTCCCCACACACACTGCTCCCCGGGCGCCCCACACACACTGCTCCCCGGGTGCCCCACACACACTGCTCCCCAGGTGCCCCACACACTGCACCCCGGGCACCCCACACACACGGCACCCCGGGCACCCCACACACACGGCACCCCGGGCACCCCACACACACTGCACCCCGGGCGCCCCACACACACTGCACCCCGGGCTCCACACACACACTGCACCACGGGCGCCCCACACACATGGCTCCTCATTGTCGTCAGCTCATTGCTTTATTCGGGTTCAATATAGTATGTAAAATAAATGAAATAAAATGTGAAACTACTTTTTAATGATATGGGCCCTTCTAGAATGATCTGCTGGCTTAGTCCTACACAACCTGACAAAATATCCGATTTCTCCCGTTTAACGTCAGGCTCTGGTCCAGCATGGATTTGTTTTTGCTAATTAATTGTTTCTAATGTAGTGTGTTTGTTTTTACTGGAATGAAAACACCTACACAGGTTTCCCCTCTCTCACACCTTTTCTCTTTAGCACTTTCTTTTTCTCTCTCTCTCTCTCTCTCCCTCTGTCTCTCTCTCACACATTATGCACAACAAGCACGTCTTACCAGCTCTTCACCATGAATGAAGTGGGAAAAAAATGCTAAAAGGGAACTGTGTGAAATCTAAATGAGTCTTCAGTGTTAACTGATATCACTCAAATTCTTTTCAGTCCAATACTAAACAATCCCTTGAAACCCTTATACTGATATATTTGAGCATCTTGTGTGTATAAAGGGGAATTTCTTTTGATTTACACCAAGAAAAGTGTAGAGATTGATAAATCTGTGTAAAAGCCTGTATTTCTTTACATTTCTTTATTTAGTTGTGTGTGTGTTAGTGTGTGTGTGTGTGTGTGTGTGTGTGTGTGTGTGTGTGTGTGTGTGTGTGTGTGTCTGTGTGAAAGTATTTATCTCTTAACCATATCCTCATAATGATAGGAATACTGTAAAATCCATAGCAGTGGGGACATTTTGCTTGTCCTCACAAGGAAACATGTTTTTAGCTACAAATTCAACTTTTTAAGGAAAAATGAAGAGCAGAAAGATTACCTTTTAGTTCCCATGTTTAAGATCAAGGTCAGTCAAATGTCTTTACAAGTATAGTAACACCACCTGTGTGTGTGTGTGTGTGTGTGTGTGTGTGTGTGTGTGTGTGTGTGTGTGTGTGTGTGTGTGTGTGTGTGTGTGTGTGAGTAGTTCCAATCCCATATACTTGCTCCAATCATTTTTCACTTTTTCAGCAGTAGAGACACATTCAGTTTAGTATGACAACAGATGTACAGCTTGCTGCTTCAAAAAAAACAGTAAAATCAATCATTTAAAGTGAAGACTGATTCTGGAAAAGACCCGCCAGGGATCGGAAGTATTGATCCGCCCGGCCTTAGTGAAAACATCATGACCTGGTGATTACACCAGATAAAAAAGTACTATGGTCGTGGACAGTGTAGAGCCTGTGAGAATGGTTTTAGCTTTAGTAGCAGGGAAAAGGCACAGCATTTCTTCAGAGGCACATTTACTGAGGATGCTGCTATTCTGAAACCTGAAGTAAATGTCAATATCAGAGTGTTTTCTGCACCGGTTACATCAGTGTCAGCTACAGCACCTGCTCTGCTTTTAGATAAACAAGTAGACGCAGTTTCGTAGACTCACACATCACTTAGCAACACAAAGCAAAACACTGTAAAACTGCATCTGCAATAATCTAGTGGCCTAGTTAGATCAGAAGGTCAGAAGATCAGAAGGTCGTGGGTTCCAATCCCAGGACTGCTAGTGGCACCACTGAGGTACCCGTGAGTAAGGTACCATCCCCACACACTGCTCCCCGGGTGCTGTGTCCCTGACTGCCAGCTGCTTCACTTGGTGAATGGGTTCAACACAGATTAAGAATTTCACACTGTTCACACTGTGTGCTGTAACAAATGGTCGCCTCACTTCTAGTGCATGCAAACCGCTACGAAAGCAAAACCCGTAGTTTAACCCCTTAAAATGACCTTAATTTTGACCTTAATTTCCCATACAGGAAATGAAGGAAAACGAAGGGAAAAGTGCACAGATTAAGGCTGATTAAGGGGTAAAATTACTGAATTTTCCCCCTCACTTTTCCGAATTTGCCCCTTAAATAATAGAACCTCCAGAATTATCACCTTAAATTTAAGATTAAGGGGATTTCACACTCATTTTAAGGTCAAATTAAGAGGTCGGTATCACAAATTACCAGCCACTTAATTCAAATGAAGAGGTTTTGTGTATTTTTAGGGGTAAATTAAGGCAGGGTTAAGCACATTTTTAGTACATTGTGTTTCGTAGTGAACAGGGAGTCGGTCTGTGTTTAAAGGAATAGTTTGGCAAAAAATCAAATGTATACAGTTTTCCATGTACCCCCATAGACCTATTTAGGGTCCAATTTTTGCTCCTTTAGTTTAGAGAAGTTGAAGTTCCAAGGCAAGCATTGCTAACAAACGTCAGAAATCAATAATCACCCAAATCTTCTCTGTAAATACAGTCCCGTGCACATTCAACAGTAATATTTACTACTCTTTAGATGAGTCGTGAGTGTGTTGTTCACATTATTATTATTAAATACACTAAATAAAACTGAGAAGAATAAATAGAAACAACATTCTACAGTAAATAGTGATGCTATGTTCAGTATATCAGTGAGTTCTTGTGGAAGTCCAGTATTACTTGTAGTTTCCATCAGAAACCTGGTTCGACTCGATCAGCCCTTCGTTAAATTAAATCAGGAGCTGCTGATGGAGTTTCACAAATCCAAACAACGGCTGGAGGAACCGAGGAGGAAT
>JBBJLS010000155.1:3099177-3116073 GCA_037577275.1 Bryconaethiops microstoma | reverse complement strand
AACACACACACACACACACACACACACACACACACACACACACACACACACACACACACACACACGTTTCCAGCACTGGGACTGTGCAGTGTTGCCAGAGTATTTCCTGAGGCTTTTGGAGAGCAGTCCAGCTTCAGCAGTGCGAGTGTCAGTCACAGCTTTTACTGTAAATCTCCATCTGCAGTGTGCAGAACCCTGGAGCTGCTTTCACTGTCTTTTACAGTCAAATATTATTTACTTTTTTGTAATTACACCGAAATTTTTGCTACATTGTAAATTACTGTCACCCTAAGCGTTCTAAATAAAGGTTGATTGATTAGTTTATTGAAAAATCAGGGAACAAATATCAAACAAATATGTGAGTTCTTTACATCACACATTTTTTATTTTATCCCATAAACTGTAGGTGTTTAGTTCTTAAACTTATTATTAGGTTGGTACAATAAACTCTTAGCTAGCCATGACAGGTATCTGTTACTGGCTTCTATAATAAGTACATACACTCTTGATAAGGCATTCCATCAAAAATTAAATCAGAACGATTGCAAAACGATGCCTCTGGCATCAAGCAATACATTTAAAACCATTTTATGTAATAACTTTTCTGTGAGGGAGCTTTTAAAGACTCTTCAGACTCTTCAGAGGTCTGGTTCCTATTACCACCACTCTACAATCTCTACAAGTTTCACATTAAACCAGCGTGAATGACCTTGTTTACAATCTTAACGATTGAAATATGTTGAAATCTTTAGAAATCGATGGAATTCCCCAATAAAAAGTCATGTTGCATTGTTTTCCATGCAATTGCTAACTAATAGGCCTTAGGGTATAATAAGCCTGGGGTTGATTCAGGATTACATATCCAACATACTTGAACAGAAATGAGTTTTTATACTATTCCAGACTGCTGTGGATGTGTGGATCCACACTGCATTTTAAAGGGTGAAGTTAGGTTCAAGGGCGAAAGAACACCAAGACGATTAAAGAAATATCAGCCCCGCTTTCAGAGATGTGAATGTCAGTAGGAGAGATGTCTGAGGGAGCAGTTTTGTAACTGTGTTTAAATATTTGATGTTGAAGCCTGTTCCCTTAGTGGGAGATCCAGGAGATAGCATGCACCACTGAACTTGCCCTAGGACTTCTCTTTTGGAGCGAGCACATTGTTCAGAATCAAGGCAAATATTGGTTCCCTCCTAGCTTGCAGACACTTCGCCCTGCATCCCTCACACTGAAGCCTTCTAATCTGCTATGAACTGCCTGCAGACCACCCGGAACAGCCCAAGAATGCGAGGACCATCCCCCAATGTACACTAAACCCAAAGCGGCCCTATCGCAAGCATTGTCCCAGCCAGTGGTTCATGCGGTAGTATCAGCGAGGGACAGGAGTGGAATACCAAAGATATTGGGACTATAGGGGAAAGGAGAAGAGACACGGAGAAGGACTTCGAATGTGTATTTAATTTCATTTAATCTAATTTGGTCTAATTCAATTTAGTCATATAGGACAGTGACTGATGTGGGAGTACGGAGACATGATGAAAGAGGGTGTGAGGCTTTACTGCTTCAAAGCCTCCTGGAGTTCTGAACTGAGGGTCACACAAGCATTTGTCTTAATGCGTTTTAATTTGTGTGTTTATGTATGTACTGTGTTAAAGCATAGGTGCCTTTACTTTTGGTCTTGGGTTGGAGGGCCAAACGATAATGGGCTGAGGGCCGAAGCATCATGTAAATAAAGAGTGTAGGTAGGGGTTAAACATGTATCTTTAAAAAATAAAACAAATGTAAAAATAATAATTAAAATAGGAAACAGTTTAGTAAAATGTATACAAATTATAGATATGTTTGATCGCTTATTGGGGTTAGGGTAAATTTCGTCAAGAGAATAGTTTGCTGAAAAATCAGATTTATCTAGATTTTCATCAAAATCAGCCAAGACATGTTGGCGTCCAGATCTACAGGCTCCAAAGCTACAAAACTAATGTTGCTAAAAACATTTCTACCCCATTGATTATCATGAATAAAAATGTGTGTAGTTTATAAAGTGCCTAAGGATTCTTTACAGTATCAACAAAAAAAAGGATGTCAAGTAACTAAAGATAAAAACAGGTAACTGAGAATAAAAACTATGTACAGGGAAAGAGAGAATGGATGAGTTAACACTAGGATAAGTAAGGTATATCAAAATATTGGGGGGCAATTTGAGCCCGTCTGATCTCATCATAAACATCATGTAGGCCAGTGTTTTTCCGACTTAAGGGCGGCGGTGGTAGTGCCGTCAGTTTTGTTTTGTTTTGTTTTGTAGCTGCAAACATTTGTTAAACATTTAACCAAATGTAGTAATAAATATGAAAGACGTCATTGTTGTAGTATTGGCAAAAATAAAACACCTCAAGCTTGTTAATTCCTTTCATTTGGCAGGCACTTTTATCCAAAGCGACTTACAATCTGAGGAAAGATAAGATGAGATAAACCTTTATTAGTCCCACAAGTGGGGAATTTACATTACTACAGCAGAAAGTGGACAAAAACAATAGAATAAAGCTATACACAACAGTATAATATAAAAAGTACACTATACAAATAATACAAAAATATAAAAACATAAATTTGTGTGTAGCAAATATGTATGTATTTAAATATAAACCTGTGTAAGTATATGTATGCATGCATTATATCGGATTTATGTTACGAGTAATTAAATAAAAAACTGAAGAGAATGAAAGACTCAGGTTTCAGGACAGTGTGAGAAGCAGGGAAGAGTTCTAAGTGCTACGGTCTTTATGTAGGAGTAATGCAAGAAGATGGATAGATGCATCAGGAGAGGAGGTCCACTCTGAACAGATGAGTCTTCAGGAGGTTTTTGAAGGCAGAGGGATTCTGCTGCTCTGGTCACCTTTGTAGCTCATTCCACAAATGTTAACAGGTCTGGCAAAATCTTAGGCAGTTACATTTATATTTTTAGTGCAAGTCAGTGTAAAGCCTTTCTCTTTTCAACCATACTGAAGTGTCTGAAAAGAGAAAAACAAGCAGAAACCTAATCAGTACAGATAGAGCAGTGAGGTTTCACTTGCATTGGAAATGGAAGTTGTGGATCAGTGTTCATTACTGTCCAATGAAGCTTTGAATCCATCACTTACAAGTACACATATAAACCCGTGGAGCCAGACCTTATAAAGTGGAGGCAGACCTTCCTACTCCTCCTTTTCAAAGCTATCATCAGCAGTCTAAGCATTTGATAGATAATCTGGGTGGTTTCTGACTTTTCACTTATTTTACTTATGCGGTTTCTGACACAATATGACATCTATAGAAATCTATGAAAGTATGTAGATTGGTTAAAAACAGTAGTAGCAGCCAACATGATGTCTAAATTGTATCTGTACTTTTAATTAAAATCAGAATCAGAAAATGTTATTGATCCCTGAGGAAATTGCATATGCTACGACTGCACAGACACACAGAGACAAGAACAATATAAAATCGAATAAATGACAATTGTTTATAGATCCCACTGTACCATAACTTCCATTAGTTGTGCTTCCATATAAACGTTGAGCCTTTTCTTTAACAGGCTAATCCTATGAAAGTTGTGCGAGTCTGTTGGTTCGTTCTGAAGTGGTCTCGCTGGGTGGTCAGCGATCGGTAGTCAGAGGATCTGAACCCCGTCAATGGGGAGCACATTATCACCTCTGATGATCTAGGACCACTCAAGTGCTGGCAGGTTGAGGTGAAAGGTGAAGGAGCTGAGGAGAGATTTAAAGGGCAGAATTTACCATTTCACCCTCCTCCTCCACCTCCTCCTCTCAGGACACATTCGCCTGCGTCAGATTGGGATTTCACAGATGCAACTGCTGAGAAAGATTCAGGACTGAAGCATCTGCCCCACTTCCCCAGCCACAGTCTGCCAGTCCATTAAAAACGTCTGTTATATTGTCACACAGTCGGAGACACATCCAAGCCACAACTTGGATCCACAAAGACTGTGGATATTTCTGTAAACACTTTCCATCCAACACAGATATGTTTCATTTGCATGTATTTCTCTCTTAGCAAAAAGAGTTCTATCATCAATCATGGTTATTCGACCCACATATTGAAACTCTGATATCACACATTTAGATGGTTTTAAAAGTTATCATGGCGTCGTCATTGGTTTTTGAACCTGTGAGCATTCAAGAACCCCTTTTTTTAGGGTGTAGTCTATAATGAGAATCTGTGTGCGAAAGTTTGGACACCCCTGTTTTTTTCTGTTTCAGACTATTTACTTTGGTCTGAACCTCAGTCCAGGCCAAAGGACCAAAATTTGGTCAGACCAGAAAAAGGTGGTCTCAGTAAGGATCAAACTGAGCCATGGTTCAATTTGTTAAATGTGAAAAAAAAAAAAATCTGGACACAAAGTAAAAAACTTTATTTAAAAATTATTTTCAATTGTTTTTTGTTTCACCTTTTCATTGGTTTAGATCTACAAAGTTTTAAAAGCAGTTAAAACCTCATAACATCAACCCCACCTACTCTGTTCTACTGTTTACACACTTACATTTACATTTGATTTACTGTTGTTCGATGTAACAAAAAATGTGGTAAAAACAAATTACGATCCTTCAACAAAAAACGGTTAACATTTCAATCAGTTTAAAGCATAATAACTGTTATAATTTTCTTAATAACTGAACTTTTGGCACTTTGTCTGTTATGAATGATGAAATAATGGAACAAAATGTAAAATGAGGCTTATATGTCATGGTGGACCTGGGAGATTGTGAATCATGGGGCTGTATTATGAAAAAAACATCTTTTCTTTGCTTTTTTTAAAAGAAAGGAATTAAATGTAGTTCATAGACACTGTTACATTGTCAAAATGTACAATTTCCTCTCTATGCCATATAGTCCAAATATGAAAATTAAACTGCAAAAAAACCCTGTTTTGAATTCACTCTTTTGTGATGCCACAAAAGCAACACTTTTACATCAGCCTTTTACTCAGCTTTTGGCAGTTTAGCCCCACCCAGTCATGACAGCCAGAAAGAGTGTTTAAGCCCAGGCTGCTTTTTAAATGAGTCTCAATACGGATGAGCCAGTCAGAACTGAGGTCATCGAGAAATATCAGTCTTACAGGCACAGTAAGAAAAACAACCTGTTTAGGAGTAAAGACAGGTTGGAAAAGCTCCTGTAGAAATGAAATATGACTGTTTTTGGTATATTAATCCACGAGGCAGCCGGTGGTCTAGCTGTTAGAATGGGGTGGTGGCGGCCTAATGGGGATACTTGCCTCTGGACCAAGAGGTCATGGGTTCGAATCCTACCTTCAGCACACCACCACTGAGTTAAGACCCTTAACCCCAAGTTGCTCCAGGGAGACTGTCCCCTGTAGTTATGGAATAGACTACAGACGCTTTGGAAAAAAGCATCTGATAAATGTAAATGATCGGAAGGCCATGGGTTTGAATCCCATGACTGCTAGTGGCACCATACAGCAGCCCATTGCTTCACTTGGTGAACGGGTTAATTGCAGAGACAGAATTTCACATTGTTTACTGTGCTGTAGTGTCTTGTGTGACTATAAGGGACCGCTTTACTTTGAGCATGATAAGTGGACCTCAGGAAGAAAAAAAAAGAAAGTGTAGGTCATGGGCCCTAAACTCCAAAAAATCCACTTCATCTGTGCAACACAATTACATAATAAACAGTGTTATCCTGTAGCTGTCAGGAGAGGAATGTTAATGACTAAATGGGGAAAGTGTGTGTGAGAGAGGATGAATAACTGTGTTCAGTGACTGAGGACAGTCTGAGGTCAGTCCTAGTTTATAAGCATTGTGACAGGTTTTATGAAGCAGCTTTGTCCTGCTAACAGTGAGTCAACATCCAAAGAGCAGCTTCGGAGGGTGAAGAACGGGAAGGCCGGGAACAAAGTGAGCGAGGAATGAGCTCACAGCCACAGGAAACTGGAGAAGGAAGAAGAAATCATGACGCAAAAGAATGACTGCGTTTCCTATGTGGCATTCTTCTGCTTCCGGTTTTCCATGAAAGCAAGAGAGAGAGAGAGAGAGAGAGAAAGAGAGAGAGATGGAGAGACAGAGATAGAGAAAGAGGGAGAGAGATATGGAGACAGAGAGAGGAAGATGGAGAGAGAGGGGGGACTATTTGGAGAAGGATAAATAAAGATGGTAAATTAGAAAACAAAATAAACCAAAAGATCTAGTATTATGAAGTGAAAGAGCCAGAGAGAGAGAGAGAAGGAGAGAGAGAAGGTGGGAGGGAGAGGGAGAGAGAGAAGGAGGGAAGGAGAGGGAGAGAGAGAGACAAAAAAGGAGAGAGAGTCCTCTGATCCTGGGTAGATTCGCACACACAGCAGCCATTTCCTTTTCCTCCCATTATTTCAACATCATCTCTCTAGCCTGAGGAATGCCTGCACACACCAGGGTGTATGTGGGAGTTTGTGTGTGTGTAGGTTCGTAATGATGTCACGCCGTCCCGTCCGAGCCCTAAACCCAGCATGTAGCCCACCTCCCTCTGTCCCTGGCCACAGAGGACCACACCTCAGGGCCCACATTCCTGGATTCAGTCACGTTTCTCTGATGCTCGAGATAGCATGGGCGTCTCTGTCAGTTCCGCCAAGCCAAGCTGAGGCCGGCTTCAGCTACGCCAGCAAAAATCTGCACCACTCAAAACTATCTAGCTGTTATCACACCTTTATGTGACAATTCAGTAAAAAACTAAAACGAAACCCAGCACGTATACAGTCAGATGTGAATTTGAAATGTAGCTGGTGAAGACAACTTTGTCTAGACAACTGGAGCTACAAAGCTAATATCACTAAAGTGTATCATCTACCACACCAATTAACACAAAGCAAACTGCACACACACTCCTGCATCAAACTCTGCGTGTTTTTAACTCTGCATGTTTTTAAGTACACTTGTGTTTTTGACACTGTATAACACAATTGTCTAGAACAGCTTTCTTCAAACTGGTCCTCAGGGCCCCCCAGAAGATCCAGGTCTTTGCTCCGATATGCATTGGGAGATGACTGGAACTAATATTTGGACCGTTTTGGGGGCCCTGGTCTAGAAAAGTAAGCAAAAATACATCTTATGGCATAAAAGCAGCAACAGCCTAAATAGATGTTTTTCCACCATATGGAGCAAAGAAATAACGGAAGTTTCGACAGAAGACAATGCCTGACGTCCCTCTTCCTTCCAATCTAACATCATGTTATATCTTATTATATCTTGTTCTATCTCAGCCTTTTGTCTCCTGTGATGAAGTTTTCACACTCCACCACCCAATCTCCTCCCTGTTCCTCAGATCTGCTTGTTAAAAGAGGTTGGCCTTCTAGCTCAAACCAGAAACCGCCCACAACTCTTCCCCTATGTTCTCAGAATTTTCTCTCTTCCTTCAGTCCTGGTTGATTGCCTACATTTGAGACAGGGGAGGAGATTGTGTACATTTGATTTCCCACTGAGCACTCATGAATCATAACGGAAGAAGCCTGACACGCCTGAATGTAGAGCGATTCAATTAGTCCACACCGGTATTTCACTTTTGAGGAATCCATGCTACAGTGAGCCCCTCTGACTCACTTTTGTATCCCCCCTGTAATAAGAGGGAAGTGTATGTCCTGAATTGCTCTCTGACAGAGTCACCAGGAATTAAAAGGCCTTTCCCATGTGTCACATCCCTCATATCCGGCCTAGTAGTTTGACCGATTGCCCTTCACCACAATGGCCTTTCATGGTCTCTCCAGTGAAACTTTCTTCCTCACAACTGTGATCTCAAATACTAGGTGGCCAAATATTATATTCCCATTTCAAGCTCATCTACATAAATTAATTTAATGTCAAATCCTGTTCAATTAAAGGGAGCACATAGACAGCATAGAGATGCAGACTATAAAATGAATAGCTGAAGATGGAATTAGCTCCTAGAAAATGGCATGAAAACCTTCTAGGAAAGAAGAAAGATACCTGTTTTAGTATTAAGTATTACCTTTGAGTATTAAACAATCGAAGTTACCACAAAATATTTTCTTAACTGGTCTGTTTTGTTTTCATTTTGCTGAAAGCTTGTGGTTTCGCGTTAAAATGTCAAATCTTTTGCCCGCAAGTCTTTACAGAGACATTCACACACGCCTCCCATTCAAAGTCCTCACGTCTCGGAGATTGTCTGGAGCAACAGAGAGCTCTCCCTGTCTGCAGTGTGTCTGGAGGTTTCAGGCCAGGCAGGATTAGGGCTGTTATCACCCTTTTTAAGAGCAGATTTCACCTGGAATTTGCACATTCCTTCAGGACAATGCGGAGGTGTGAGATTCTGATTAGGACGCTCTATGTCTGAGGAATCTCACCAGCAGTCTTCAAAGCATCCTCCTATCACACAGGTCCAGCTGGACGTGCCTGGGTTGTTTTCATTTGCAGTTAGAATGAGCCATTAGCACACTTTGGGCCTGTAACTGCTCTAGTATTGGTTTAGCCTTTGGATTACAAAGCTAATTAGGTGAGACTTCCTGTTGGTTATTGTTCATTTTGTTGCTCTGAGCGTCTTGGCCAAATATACTGATATACAACAAAACCTTGTGTCTTATGAACCTTTACATTTTTTAACTGTAATGCACATAACATAATACAGTTGTATTCAAAGTATTACTGTTGCATTGGCCATGAACATTTCAAACAATGTAAAGGTTGTACAAAACAAAAAATGACAAGATGTAAATCATTTAAAGGTTATGATATGATGATATATTACCTCATGCTCAAGTTATTAAATATTTATAAATATAAGATAAGATCATGAAAAACCTTTATTAGTCCCGAATTTGCAACTTATGCTGAGATAAATTTTTCGTTCTCCCAAGGTACAAACGATGTGTGCCTAAAATGAGTTTTTAAAGCACATTATACTCTCTTTCTCAGGGTAAAGAGACATTTTTGTACCTTTTCGTAGCTTAATTAATAAAATATTAAGTCGTTTTTTTTATTGAAAAAAATGAAGTACTGTACAGTACCATAAATCCTAACTAATAGGAGTTTAACAATACACTCAGTCCACCACTCGATAGAAGAATGAAAATGAATGGGACTGGGTTGTTGACTGGCACTGGTTTAACACGTTAAACAATTGACGTTAAACATCAAATATAATAAATAACAGAATTCCTTTTCTCCACAGTGCATATTGTCACATTTTTCGCATTGCGATATCACAATATTTTTGATGTACTGTTACACCTCCACTAAATAAAAGTACTGGAGAGGCCCCAGTGATGCCACTTGTACCCAAAAACGTGTAGTTTGGTACCTTTGTCTGAGAGTGTAGGAATGTTTAGTAATGCCTGAAGTCTTAAGTGCCATTAATTAATGCCTGTGGCGTCTCTGTATGTAGCCAAAGAGGCTATTTATCCTACAGTGTGTCTTAGGAAAGTTTTATGTCTGTACGAAGTACTCTCTAAGTAAATGTTTGATACGTTACTTCTGAAATAGTGAGTGAATCTCTGTGATATATCTGAAATGTATGCTTTTAGAGCTACAGGAAATTCCTTCAAGAGTCATAGATCCACTGTTAGCATTCCTGCAGTGTTAGTGCTGTCACACATGAGAGAACAAGAAGAGATACTTTCTTTTCTGAAGAAAGAGTGATGTTATGTGATAAAGAGAGGAGGATAAGGGGAGAAAGTAGGGCGAAATATAAAGCACACTCCATAAAATTGGTTCTTTAGAGCCAAAGAAAAGCCACCTTTGGTTCTTTAATCAACCTATCAGAGAGTGTTTCTATGGAGCCATGCTTGTAAATGGGGTCCAGGGGCCTTTTTGAAGTTTAAAGAAGCTCCACATTATTTAAAGGTTTTTCCTGGAATTGTGCATCCAAGCTAAGAACTTAAGTAGAAGGCATGATGAATGAGCCCTTATTCGATCCAGATTGCACCATACATGTCATGAAACATCATCTTGCAGTTTTTGACAGAGGGGGAAAAAAAGCGTTGAAAGAAAAGCAAAGTTAGAGTATGTGAGAATGCCTGGCAGTGGAGGCGGTGGAGTGGGGTGGGGAGGGAGGAAGAGAAGGGAGAGGAAAAGGAAGCCCCATTCAGAAGAAGAGAGTAGCAATGGACAGCTGAAAAAAAAGAGGAGGGGGAGCTAGGATGGGGTGGTCCCACACGGGGCCTGTGTGTGTGTCAGTGTGTGTTGAAATGAGTGTGTTGCCCTCCTCCTCTGCTCATTGTTACCCAGAAACGGAGAGGAGGAGAAGCTTGGCCTCGATGAGGGTTCACAAGTGAAAGAGTGAGGAACGTAGCGTGAAGGACCAGCAGTTACTGAGAGAGACTTTTACAGTCAACAGACCCGATTCTACTGCAGGAAAATTGAATCAGCATCTCTACCACAGACAGTTACTCGCGACTCAGGCCTTTTGATTCAGACTTGGTCTCGAGGAAAGCTTTTCCAAATGCTTGGGACAATAACTTTAACAGGTAAGGTTTATCTGTGTGTTCTCTCACTGGTTGCATTTCGGTTGCTGGTGTTTGTTGAAGGACTTCATGAATGACCTCAGGGGTGTGCTTGAAAATCATATGAGCCTGATGAAGATTGTAAAGTACTTGTAAAGTGTGACTTCTTGCTGTTTTATAGTGTGTTTTATTCTGTTGTGTTTTTCGTGAATTTAATTGAGTTAGGGTGAGTGGACGTCATTTCAGACTTGTAGTTTCTTTCATAGTGTGATGATGCTCAGCCAGTAGTTTTGTTACTTCAAGGGCGTGGTTGTCCACAAGGCTTTAAACTAGTGCATCACTGGACTGCCTCGTCCTTTCGGGGTTATTTTAACTGGAGCTTATTTCGTGGAGTCTCTCCTCTGGTAACATCCCTGTTTTGTAAGTATTGCACTCGAATCCACTGTCTGAAAGATCGAAAACTTTTAGTTTCAAGAAACTGACTTCTAAATTCAAAGAACTCCAGATTTTTTGGGGGGTGCAAAAACAGACCTAAATGTGACTTTATGATTAGAAAGCAGATGTTCAGTCCCAGCACTGGGACACACTTGAACTGGGCTGCAAAGCCTCACATCCATTCCTGAAAAGCGTCACCTCCTGAAAGAGCACAGGGCCATCTCAGAACATACATTCCAGAGCTTCTGAAAATATAGCATGTCTTAGACAACTGTTTGCTATAAATATGCTCACACTTTATATGTGTACTTCAAAAGAGACCTTTTGAAATGTGGAAGAATTGCGTGTCTATGTGTGGAATTTTAATTAGTTTTTAAGCCCCTTAGATCTTAGTCAGGGTCCTCTGAGGAGTCCCAGTGGGTGGTGTATGTATATGGGATTGATTATGTTGTTGGAAACGACTTAAAGTTTGTTGATAGGTTTTTGTGTGAAAAAGTGTAGCAAGCATTAAGGAAATGTTTTACATTTAAAAAACTTTTTTTTTTTTTACACAAATGACATGTTCGTTACATCTTAGCAAAAAGGGCTCTATACAGTACCCAAAAAGTTGGTGCTCGGTGCTGTGAAGAACCATTTTTCAAATGTTTCTTCTAATAACACAACAGGTTCTCCATTCGTTCTGCAAGGACCATTAATGCATTTAAGTTCTATGTTGTCTTTCTCTTTGAAGAAACCGTTAAAGGTCGAGTTTTTTCAAAGGTTCTGTATGAGTTCTCTAGTTAATACAATTATATGTGGTAAAAACAAAAATAATTTGAATATTTAACTGGTTCTTTGCATGATAAAAATAATTCTATGTCACCAAAAGTGGTTCAGCCATGGTTACCTATACTATACTATACTGTACTATATTATACTATATTATACTGTACTGTATAGAACCCTTTGTGCTACGAGTATATTGAATTAGTTGTGTTGTATCAGCACAGTAAGACAGTACATCTTACACCAAGGACATGTCCCTTTATTTCTTTAGCCAGTATCAATGGTTAGTATCACCAGTGCCACAACTAACTCTATGGACTGAGGATGGGGGGTCAGCTCTTTGGTGGGACGGGGTGTAGTCATTTGGAGCCTTGGTGGAATGGGGTGCAGTCATTCAGTCTGGGTGGGGGGTTCAGAGCAGGCCTGGTGTGAAACGGATAAACTGTACTGTTCGCTGAGTGTCACCAGACCCCAATCTGGGTTCTTCTTAAACGCTATACGGGGACCTCACTAATTAATAGCCCACAGTTGCATGTATCTGTTTGCCAAACATGACAAACAAAGAGATGGGAGGGGTGGTGGTGGGGGCACACCGTAAGTTAAGACTGCACACCCTCACCCCACAACCACCCTCCCACTCTTCAACCCTTGTGGAAAATCCAAACCATTATCCCTCCAAGAGTTCAGATAACACCCCTCCCCCATGTTTTTGAAACCTTCATCCACCAAACCATACAGACAGCCACAAACAGAGAGACGGGATCAGTTTCCTCAGCTCAGGTTTCACTTCACCCAGACACGTTTTAGAGACAGCAGCAGATGTAGGGCGGCTGCTAGCTTCAACGGCATCCTGACAGGGAGGCTGTATATGTCTCCTTCTCGCTCTCTCCCTCTCATGGACACATACAGCCTCCCCATCTCCAGCTGTGCAAGGCATCTAAGCAATGTAATGTGTAGAATGTATGTACGTGTATGTGTGGACATTCCCCTTTCATGGTCATACACTGACCGCTCTCTCATTAGTTAACGGGCAGGATTTACACAAGCATAATGACATGTACACAATCTTCCTGTTGGTGGCAGGAAAAGTGTTGTTTGTCTACTGGCCTGGGCCCGTCAGATCTTTGTGGTTGTTTGGTTGTAGAACTTACACTCCAAATGGCTTTCCTGCAACCACAACCACTAAAGAGTGCTAAATGTTTTTCCAGTTTTATTTTCTTTGAAGGTCCCACCAAACTGTTTGATTAACAAAGACATGGCAGTGACAACTGTGTGAGAGCCCTTTTTAAGCCCACCCAACTATTCCTTGCTCACAAACACACACACACACACACACACACACACACACACACACACACACACACACACACACACACACACAGATCCTTTCACGTCTTAACGTGGTAAGGTTGTGAAATTCCTAGTTATACACATTATAATGGCCATTACACCGCTTCCCCTCTTAATTCTCGGTGTGGTAAGATTGTGAAATACCTATCAATCTTTTTGTCGGTCTCCCATGATGTGCTTTCTCTTCATGACACATCCAGGGCTTTCGTCATGGCTGTTTAAGTTTTAGGATGGACAATAGCATGAGGGGCCCCCATCCATTTTAGCCAAGCCAGGAGAATCCAGAGAACCATTGTGAAAGAACTGGGAGCAAAACAATGCAGTCTTTCCTAGCTGAAGTTAAGGCTTTGTTTCTTTTTCTTCTGGGGGATGGGTCGCTGTGAGGTGGTGAAGTAGAATGATATCTTCTGAATTACTTGGAACTGTGGCTTTAGATTCTTGTTTCCTGATAGAAGCTTTTTTATTTTGTATAGTTTATTCGTTTTGTTAGAATTGGCACCTCTGGAGATCTTTGGAGTTCTTTGGAACTGCCTCAGAGTGTATCAGAGTGCATCTTTACATTCCACGTATCTTGTGAGATTGAGGTTTTAGAGAAAATGCTGCATGTATTTCTGGATATAGATAAAGTTTTGTGCAAAGTTTTGTTTATTTTTTTTAGTGAAAATAGGGAACAAAGTTAAAAGTTATATTTTTCCCTGCATAATTTGGATCATTCATTCATTCGTTCATTTATATTTGTATTTATTTATTTCTTTGAGTTTAGCATCTTGGAAAACAGTTAAAATATAAAATGTGCTCTAACTTTTGAATGGGTCATATTTCCCCCCCAGTTTGTTAAATTCAGTGAATAAACAGATAAGGCATTAACATATGCAGATGTGTGTCTTCTGTTGAGGATTATTTTCACTTATAAAATCAGCCAAACATGTAATATGTTCGGAGGAACCCAACATTTTGCTTGCATTTTCACTTTTCTTTAAGACTTTTCTCAGACTGCCTGTGACAGAAAATGTGAAATAAAATGAAAAAAGGTTAGAAGGATGTGGCTGGATTCTTGATGAATACCAAAGCCTGTTTCTGTGTGTGTGCTTCTGTCAATATCTGTCAGTAATGAGCTAGGAAATGTGATATCCATGCAATAAAACTAAGTTTTTAAAGTTACTGGGTGTGTTTTGGACCCCAGAGCGAGAGCAAGCAGAGCCAGATGTGCGCATTCTCCAGTGAAAGGATGGATGTCAGAGAGAAGGAGCTCAGCACTGCCTGTGAACTAAAGTCCCCCTCCCTACCCTACACACTACCCTATATCCGAACCACTCCTGTCAAAACATAGATAGACATCGGAGGAATTTCAGATGTGTGTGTGTGTGTCGCATTTCTGTTTTTCTCACCTGTTACCATGTGGCCAAAAGGCCAATCAGCCGACATGATAAAAATCAAGGCAACAAAAATGTTTTACTTTTTCTTTTATGTGTTCATTTCTTTCTGCTAAATTAGGTCATTGCATTTGCCTAGACATTTGGCAGTGCTTAAGCGATTGTGAAACTTACAACACAGAAATTTCCTCCGAGGCCTTGTTGAATTGTGTCATCATTCCCAAGCCTTTGTTTTTGGCTTGCTCTCAGAGAGAAGGGATCAGCAAACGTAAGGCCAAGATCAGATTGCAGTCATTTGACTGATTAAATCTGTACAGGGGGTGAAAGACTTTTAGGGAATTTTGCAGTCATATGACTGCAGATGTTTCAGACCATCATCTTGAATTAATTATATCAATAAACCATGTATTTCACATTTACTGCCCCCCTTTCACCCTTTTCAGTAATTCATTTTAGTATCAACTGCTGGTGATCAGCAAGACGTGAGGAGTGCGTTATTAATCAACCAAATTGTGTCAATGCTTGTTTGTGCAATATATTCAATTCCATATTCTCCTTTTGCAGTTGGCCAGACAGATGCCATGCCACAGAAAGAGGACAGCCCTGAGACAATTGAGGTGCTCCAGGATGAAGTCTCACCTCAGGTTAATGGAGAGGAAGAGGAGGAGAAATCTGTTAGTGAAGATAAAACTGCATCCATAGAGGAGAAGGCATCTGAGGAGAAGGCCACTGAGTCTAACGAGGTGGGCTTCAAGAAAATTTTCCGCTTTGTTGGCTTTAAATTCACACTAAAGAAGGACAAGAATGAGAAGACAGAGCCTGTACAACTGTTGACGGTGAAAGAAACTGAAGATGGTGCCACAGAGGCTGCAGCTGAAGAAAGTAAGGAGGAAGCCATAACAGTGGAAAGTAAGCCTGAAGATGAAAATGCACCAGAGGCACCAGAGAAAGAAAAAGAGTGCACCACTGAAGATGCTGTGGAACCAGAAGCAGCAACTGATCTCCCAACGACCGAGGCCCCAGCAGAGACTGTAGTAGAAAGTGCTGCAGAACCAGAACAGCAACCGGCTGAAGAAGTTGCTGCTGCACCAGAAAAGGATCCATCTGAAGAAGAAATAACAGTTTCAGAGAAAGAGAAAGAACCAGAGACACAAACCGAATCTCCTACCAGCCCGCCCTCCCAAGAGACACAGTCCCCATTCAAGAGATTCTTCACTCAGGGAATCTTTTCTAACCTGCGGAAAAAGACAAGCTTCAAAAAATCCAAAGACCAGGAACCTGTGAAGGAGAAGCCTCATGAGGAGGATATAAAGGAGGATGAGGAGAAAGCACAAGAGGCAGTAGCAGAAGACAAAGATGTTAAAGAGGAGGCACCGGAAGGGGCAACCGAAGAACAGGCAGAGGAATCAACAGCTACCGAGGAGATTAAGGTAGAAGACGTGCCAGAGGAATTGCCATCTACTGCTGAGGAGCAAACAGAGGAAGAACTGAAGGTGCAGGTTGAGGCAACAAGTGAGCCTGAACCAGCGCCGGAAACTGAAACTCTTGCTCAGGCTGCAACTAGTAAGGTTGAAGAGGTCCCTGCTGCTGAAACAAAGGATGAAGCCAAACCCACTGATACCAAACCTGCTGATGACAAACCAACTGAATCTACAGAACAGCAAATTTTTGAATCTGCTGCAGAGCCAACCACTGAACCTGAAGCTGTATCATCCCAAGATAAATCCAAGGCTCAGGGAAGCCCACTGAAAAAGCTGTTCACAGGTGCAGGGTTGAAGAAGCTCTCCTCCAAAAAACAAAAGGGCAAAAAAGAAGCCGATTCAAAGCTAACAGAGTCTGGCGAGCAAGTAGTTGAGCAAATTCAGTCGTCCACTGAATCAGCTGAGCCACCGAAACCTGACAGTGGACCCTCTTCTCCAGAGGAATCTGGTGAGCATGTTATAGGGGAGGCCAGTCAGCCTGAGGATAATGTAGAAGGTGAAGGTGAAGCAGTTACCTCTGACAGTGAGAAGAAGAAAGATGGCATTCTTCCCTGGGCCTCTTTTAAAAAATTAGTCACTCCAAAGAAACGTGTCAAAAGATCATCTGAGAGTGAAGATGAGGCACCTGGAGACAAGCCCAAATCTGCCACGCTGTCCTCAACAGAGAGTGCTGCCTTAGAAGACAAACCTGAGGAGACAAAAGCAAGTGACGAAACAAAGGATGAAGTTAAGGAGGAATCACAAGCTGAATCCAAGACTGAGACAAAAGCTGAGAAGCTTGAACAAAGTTCAGAAGAGCCAAAGAAGAAGATGGACACCTCTGTCTCCTGGGAAGCTCTTATTTGCGTGGGATCAGCAAAAAAGAGGGCTAGGAAAACTTCAGACTCTGATGATGAAGAACATAAGATTGAGGAAGAAGTGCAGCAGTCTGGAGAACAACAGGATAAAACTGCTGAGTCACCACTTGGGAGCTCCCATGAGGCTGATCATGAAAATCTGGCCTCCTCTCCAGAGCCAGAGGGAGAGCTTGTGTCTACATGGGAGTCCTTTAAAAGGC
>JBBJLS010000155.1:3064403-3075218 GCA_037577275.1 Bryconaethiops microstoma | reverse complement strand
TCTCTCTCTCTCTCTCTCTCTCTCTCTCTCTCTCTCTCTCTCTCTCTCTCTCTCTCTCTCTCTCTCTCTCTCGCACTAGACACGCACCAACGTTGCTTCATTTCGCTCTAGAATTAGATTTAATGCCACTCCTTTTAAAATTCCAGACTTGTCAACATTTTTCAAGGCCTTAAAACAGGTAAACATTTTTTTAATACTTGCCAAGGATGCGCGGGGACCCCTGGTTAGGGAGTTGCCCCTGCAATCGGAAGGTTGTGGGTTTGAATCCCAGGACTGTCAGTGACACCACTGAGGCACCATTGAGCTAGGTACCGTCCCCAGGGGGATCGCAGGGGCAACTCCCTAACCACTAGGCCACCAACTGCCCGTGTTGTTCACACTGTGTGCTGTGCTGTGGTGTGCTCAATGGACACTTCACACGTTTTTTACGCTTGAAATGAATTATAATTACAATGAAATTTAATTATTGAGCCAGTTTAATAAAACAGAACCTTTACTCCAGTATCACAGTGATGTTTCTGCAGTTCCCCAACACGGCCACAGAGGGGCGCTGTTGACCATAATGCCGCCCCATATAGAGACTTTTAATAAATAAAAAGAAACCAGTAACGTCAAATGAAGTTTAATGTTTAATCTTTGAATTCTTTTTTCAGTTTCTTCCCTAATATTACGCTTTCGAGTCAGCTGAACACAAATTTGGTCATTTTTCTGCGGTGTCACTCATGCTGTTTAATTAAAGTTTGGTTGCAGTTCCTCCCCCCGGTGAAGATGGAGACAGAGCATGCTAACACTCCTCAGTCCCTGTCAGCCAAATTTGAGGGGTATGTTGGGTTTTATATATGTCTTTATGACATTATATGTTTCTTTCTATTTTTCCGCTGTATATTTGTACAAAACGGCTGCTGTAAAGCTGTAAAATCAGGCCTGTTTCGAGCTGTGGCTGCTTGTTTTAGCCACCTAGCTAGCTAACATGCTAGCTGTGGTGCAGTGTTGATACTCATTATACACACAATGTGGACAAAAGTATTGGGACACACCTGTTTTCCATGGTTTGGGAACTAGGCCCCCTCATTTCCAGTGAAGGGCAATAATCTTAACGCTTCAGCATACCAAGTTATTTTGGACAACGCCATGCTTTCAACTTCGTGGACACATTTTGGGAACCTTTTCTATTCAAGCATGACTGTGTCCCAGTGCACAAAACAAACTCCATAAAGAACTTGACTGGTCCACACAGATCCCTGACTTCAACCCCATCCAGCACCTTTGGGATAAACTGGAACGGAGATTGCGAGCCAGGCCTTCTCATCCAACATCAGTGTCTGACCTCATAAATACTGTACAGAATGAAAGGGCACAAATTCCCACAGAAACTCCAAAATCTTGTGGAAGCTGTTATAGCTGCAAAGGGGGACCAACTCCATATTTAAGTCTATGTATTTGAATGCAGCATCATTAAAGTCCCTGTTGATGGAATGGTCACGTGTCCCAATACTTTTGTCCACAGTGAAAGTGGATATATGTATGTTGGCTTTTTGTGACCTCACAAACAGTGACTTTGAAACAGGCTGCCTTTTTGACTTTTGTACTGCATGGATTGGGAAGTGAATAGTATGTTTTACATTTTTGCAGTTGTTAAAGGAGTAATTTGGTTTTCTGTTACATGAGCCCTTAAATATGGCTGTATTGTTGCCTGTGATTCTGTAAGATGCAGATACATTCACTGAATAGGTTTAAAATATTTAGTGAATGAGTGGTGTGTGTGTATGTGTGTATGTGTGTGTGTGTGTGTGTGTGTTTCTGTTTCTGTTTCTGTTTCTCATTCAGTCACTCAGTATATGCCAATGAATGTTTGTCTGAGCCCTGACCATTCTGTTTGGTGCTGAATTGTAGTCATCATACCTTAAACATTTTTTGTCTGTCTCATACAAGCATCTTGTCAATCAGTAGTAATTTTCTGCCTCTAATATGTCTTGCTTTTTCTTTTCCTCCAGATCGTTTGCGTATTTGACAGTGAGGGACAGGCTGCCAACGATCCTGACCAAAGTTATTGACACTATTCATCGAAATAAAAACAACTTCTTTGAGGAACATGGGGAGGTAAAATGAAGGCCTGAACTCAAGGCTTAAGATGTGTTGAATCACGTTTAAGTACGCATGTTACACTACTGCTTCAACTTGTGCAAAGGATCTGCAGATTTTACTGCTAGTTTAGAATTTATAATTATGTTTTTATTTTTGTTTGTATATTCTGTATGTCTTTCTGTACTGTAAAATGTTTGTAAAATCTGGAGTGATGCCATCTTGACTTAGTGTATATGCGTACATAATAATAAGGTTTGCCTTAACTTTGACCACTATTCAAAACTTTGGAACTAATGTTTTCAATAAAATCTAATCAATTTTCTTGAAAATAAGTGTATAAAATAGTTCCAGGGTGTTAGACTTGCACAGCTTGTGCAAATGAGTTGTAAACCAGAAAAATTACTGTTGAGAGAGAAGTACAGTATTTATCACTTAATCATCCCAAAATGTTAAAAGTTTAAGGGAATTTTGAATAAGATTATGCAGTAATGCATGCGATGGAGTGTTACTCTGTGAGACAGTCGTGAACATGAAGAAATAGCAGTGATAATATACCACAGAAAAGCATGACCTGGAGTGTATTATTGCGACTATATCAGAGTTTATTTATTTTGTGACAGTGAAGACACAAAATATGGAAGAAAAAAAGGCCCTTTGAGGCATGGACCCTGCATGACCTCTGAGGATGGGCTATTATATCTGGCCCCAGGATGTTGGCAGCAGATTATTTTCGAGGACTGTGTTTTGGCACCTTTCTGTATTGGCCAATATTAACTTTTAGGTCAATTATTTCTACAATTGTTATTCTGTGGATTCAGATCAGGCTAGCCTTTGCTTCTTTAATGTCTGGTTGGGTTTGTTGGCTAACAAGCGAGTAAGATCGTGTGAAACTAAAAGGCATTTGAATGGAGTATCGTTATTTGGAGATATTGGCAATAATGGAGTATCATGGAGCAATCCGTTTCCTCCACTATCAACAAAGTTTCAATAAAGATTCTGATTCTCGCTGCCAGTCGCATTGCAAGGTCAGAATTAACTGTGGTATAACATCCACAACCATATCAAAGTCACATTAAACTCTGTCATCTCAGCTATATAGCTATAGACAGTGAGACGAGACGGTACAAAAAGACACACAGAATACACATAAAAATAAACAATATCTTTAAACTGTAAATATAAATGTGCAGTTCGGTGCAAGGTCATTCTTAACATCCAAATAATTGGACGAAAGCGAACAGTCCTGGAATGTAATTGTGTGCTTTATATGTGCAAATGCTCAGTAGCAGTGCATGTGCATCATGTTGTGTCTCTGGAGGTTTTTAAGTGATTCTGACCCTTTGAATAATCGTGTACCTTGAATGTAAATTACGAAATGAGTAATCTCTTTGAAAACCAAGACTTTCAGTGCCTGTCAAGTTGGCCATAAAATAAGAAATGTAGATGCGTAACATAGTGATGGCTGTAAATTACTAGAAGTCTGAAAAGAGTGCTACGCTCCACCACATTTGATTTGATCTTTCTTTTTCGCATCGGAAGGAAGGAGTTGATGCAGAGAAAAGGGCGATTTCCTTCCTGTCTAAACTGAGGAATGAGCTGCAGACAGACAAACCTGTGTTGCCTTTGACCGATGATGCAGAGGATACAGCTGCCTGGAACGAGTACCTGCAGAGGCAGCAGGGCCTGATGGAGGACAAGCAACCTGTCAGCTGGTTCAAGTCACCTTGGCTCTATGTGGAGTGCTACATGTACAGGAGGATCCAGGAGGCCTTACGGTTAAAGTAAGAAAAGCCTCACAACTCATAGCTGCATTAGATCTAAACCTCTCACTGAATCTGGCCATTCACATTAAGGGTGGGCAATATGGGGGAAAAAATTAAGAAATTCAGAGAATACACTTTCCTTTATCTCATTTACTGTGAACATGGACATTTAGTACAAATGCTTTCAGCAGCAGGAAAAAAAGCTTGAAACATATAATTAACAGAAAATAAACCCTTTTAAATAAATAGAATATAAGTGTTGCAGTATTTAAGCAAGGCATGTTAGTTTGAAAAGCACACTATCATACACAGAGGTCTTTCAGTATGCTTTTTACATAGATCACATAAAAAGCATAACGTGTAAAAAGTATGCAATGAAAGCAACCATAATATTAATATAGAATAAAAGTAGGATTTAATATCAAATAAGTTAAAGAAATCAATATTAAAGATTACAGATAAAAGTGCGTAATTGCTATGCAAAGCTTACCGATTATCCGAAAACAATGTAGTTTTTTGGATTTTTTTTTTTTTTTTTTTTTTTAAACTGGAAACAGTTGGGACAGATCTGATCTCCAAAGGGGACACAGATCAGATCTGCATCCACAAAAAGTGTGTCCACTCATGTGGGTACTGAAATGTAAACTAACCTCTGACTGACCATGACTGACCTCTGTTGTGTTGAGCACATTTAACCGTGATCAAAATTATTTATTGTAAGCAGTTGGCTTGATCAGAATTCTGTTGCACAGGCCCACTTTTTGCAGCTGAAATCTACTACTAGAAACTGATGCCTAGCTATTTGCCTGTGTAGCTTTTTCTTCATAACTGTGGCATCACTATTAATGGCCATTTTGACTGAAAATGTAAGGTCTGAAAGACTGATGTCTGATTTGTTCACAGTACAGTACACTTTTAAAATCCTGAAAATGTATTCACAATACCCAATAGAGGTTTGAGAAGTTGTAACAGACACAGTGGACCAGTACTGCAAAGAAAACAAAACAAAACCTTTTCAAAATCTCTTTTTAATGAAACATGCATTCAATCAGTGTAGCCCAAGAAAAGCATAACATGATGGTTGTTTATGGTTATAATATTATGTTGCCCACCTGTAGTTGAGCTGTCATGCATAGAAGTGAATGGTTTCTGAGCTTGTTCCAGTCTCTGTTTACATATCCATATATGAATTACAGCTTCTCCTTTTTATTTCTTCTTGCATCACAAAAGTCCTCTAATTGGTGACTTCGACGTATTTAAGGAGGGAAAGACCCAAAGCTTCTTCGAGTCTCAGCAAGCAGTAATAACTCTCAGTACGTACCTCCGAGAGCTCCTCGCGACTTTGGATAACCCCAGTGAGAAACAGCTCTTTGACCACTTTCTCAAGTTTCTGCAGGTCAGTATGCTTCACCACTTGCTTCTCTATATTCACTTGAAGTATTAAATTTATGGCTGTTTACTTTAGTGTCCCTTCTGTCATTTAAGGCAGCCAGATTAAACTTGACTGTTGTATTTTCTTTTCACCACACAGTCATATTTAACAAGAAACAGCTGCAGTCACTCAATAAATAAAGCCACAAACTGTACAGAAGACAATACCATAAAATTTTGTCATTACCTCTATTCAAAGACGATCTGAACGCCCTTTTTCTAGTTTTCCGGGGCATTAAAGAGCTGTTTATTTTTGGTGCAGCAACTTGCAGTCTTCGAGGGCCATGATATAATTAGAAAGGCATGTTTTTAAATAGACGTGCCTAAAAGGTTTTAGGATTGCAAGAACAAGTCTTATGAGCTGTATGTAGGCTCTAATAAAGATACTTTATTAGTACTGAAGTAAAAAATTCCAACGGTTTATCCTCATGACAAATTCTTTAAGTAATCATACAACAAAAATATCTTTCTTTGAGAGACAATCATAATTAAAAATGTGTTTGTTTGGGGGGTTGTAAGCCCCTCCCATTTTTGCTGAAGTGTTTCAGGTGTTGACTGTTTTTGAATGAGAGATGATACAGGGCAGACAATTGGTGCACAGCTTATTTACATATGCGAAAATAGGAGTGAAAAATGGTTGAAAAAAGTTATTTAAAAATTAATTATGGCTGTATTTGTCATTTAAACTCACATTAATAGTGTCATTAATAGACATCCGGGGGGGGAAAGATACGTTCCTTTTAATATGGATGTCAGGCAAAGATCTAGTCTTAGAAATGTAATCCCATCATTAATATAATACAGACTTTGAGCAAGCTGTTCAGCTTGCTCTCTGCAAGGTAAAGATCACCACTGATGGTGTTTCTGTACTGTCTGGTGATCAGCTGTGTTGTGGGATGTTCTAACAGGTATCTTTGTGGGGGAACAAGTGTGATTTGTCCATCTCATCTGGTCGGGACAACTCGCAGACGACCAGTCCCCTTGATTCTCTGGCTGGTCTGCAGCGTTTCATACTGGTGGATGACTCCGACAAGGTGTGGTCAGCTTTAATGGCTCTGCAGGGTTCTGGAGGAACGGAGAAGAGAGGAGCTAGAGTGGACATCGTTCTAGACAATGCTGGGTTTGAGCTTTTCACTGACCTGGTACTCGCTGATTTTATAGTTTCTGTGGGCCTGGCCAAAGAAGTGCGGTTCCATGGCAAGTCCTTCCCATGGTTTGTCTCTGATGTCACCAAGAAGGATTTCGAATGGACTATAATGCAGACCATGGCAGCCAATCACAGGCACATGTCTGCTTGCGGTGGCCAATGGAAGCATTTAATAAAGGAGGGCGTGTGGTCGTACCATGACCATCAGTTCTGGTCCTTACCTCATGAATACTGTGACATGTCGACTGATGCAGCAGATCTTCACTCCTTTCTGCAGGGTTCGGATCTCATTCTGTTCAAGGGAGACCTAAATTACCGCAAGCTGACGGGAGATAGGGACTGGGAGCACACCGTTCCTTTTGGCCGAGCCCTAAGGGGCTTCCATCCCGCCCCTCTGTGCAGCCTCAGGACGCTGAAGGCTAACGTCCAGGTAGGCTTACAGCCAGGCCAGGGGGAGAAGCTCACCTCTCAGGAACCAGACTGGATGACCAGCAGCAAATACGCCATCGTTCAGTTCTTCTGTCCACCCAGAGAACAGTAGGAATGTTCTCAGAGACAAAGTTCGCCACAGGCATAGATAAAGTTATTGATACTTCAAAAAGCAGCTTATACCGAGAGGAGAGATGAGAGATGAATGAAATGTTTATCATAACTCCGTCTTATAATGAATTACAGGCTGCACTAATTTGCGTTTAATTGTTATTTCACCCATAGTTGCTGCTTTGCAATCATTGTAACACTTAGTCCTGCAGCTGGTACATATCAGAACAAATCCAGATTGTAAGGCAGAAATGTTTCTACCAAGTGTGTGAATGTTAAATTAAATTGAAATACATTAGACATCGTTCATAGGGATCTGCAGCTTGTTTCAGCAGCTTAAACCAGTCTGAGCTGTGCCATCTTGGTTATGAAAGATTCTAGAATTGATCTGTTTATGAAACCGAGGGAAGTGTTGAACAAGACTCAGACTCTTCTGAATACTTTAATGTATGGATGCCAATTGACCACATATACTGTGGTGTTCTCTGCACGTTTTACACGAGTTTACAGAAGCTATGTTTTGACGGTGTGGTCAGAGGGACCCGGAAGTCGCACTTGCTAAACATTAACATGGGAGGGATAGAAAGTTTTCATTATTGTTGCATGAACAAAACTACCATGTTTAAAATGTCTATAACAGAGCGGCTGCTTTGCTGTAGCAAATGTTTACTTGCTTCAGCTGAAGCATCAGTTATTATGCTTTTCCTCTGAACGGTGTGGTTTTGAGTGGTATTCCAATATGCTAATATTTATCATTATCACTTTTCCACAATCCTAGATATTGGTACTTGTAGAACATGGACCAACTGCAGCTTTCATACAAAAAAGGTCATAGTTAGACCTTTTTTAATTGAATATAGTGCAGTGCAGAGTGTCTAGAAAATCATTTTACTTGGTCTTTGATGATTTTTTTTTTTTTTTTAATGTGACGCTACTGGCTTTTTCTCCTTTTCAACTTATCAGATGTCACAAAACTAAATATTGTGAAATTGTCCATAAGTTTTATGAGGTAGTGTGAGATATTTTTGCCATATCCCACTTATTTTCATTTCCAAGCTGCAGGGGTGCCAGGACAGCCGTTTTGAGTGGGAACAACAAATTTGTTTGTGGGTCAAACCTTGACTTTCATTCTCATGAACAGCAGCATTTGCTAAACATCAGTCTCAGACCTCGGGGGGATTAAAAAACTGATCTTTTGCTCAAGGAATAATTGCTTAAAGTTCAGAGTTGAATAACTGTCATTGTTGTTTCAATTTATTGTTCGTAGTTTATGCAGTGAAAAAGTCATGTTCATGCTTCCAGCCCACATACGGCAGTGGAGTCTTGGAAGAGTGATGGTCTTCGATGAGCTTTTTGTCCAAAACACTTAGCAAAGGTCTAATAGCTGTACTGGTTAGACTGGAAACTTGACTGGTCATTATCAAAAAAGGAGTATCCAATGTGTCACATGTTTTGAAAGCTGATTGGGTGGTCAAGTTACAAGAGTGGGTGTATCTAGGCTCACTGGGTTTCTGGACTGGTTTTCATAATGGAACCATGAGGTACTGCACCATTCACTAGAAAAGCTCTTTTGGGCTTCTGCTTATTTGTGTGGTGCAGCATGTTGTGTGTAGTTTATTATATATATGAGCAAGCACTTTAACAATATGGGTGGTTATCATCATTGTTATCTGTGATGACGAGCAAATTTACAAAATCAGGGGTTTTGCACAAAAAGCTTGAGTCTGTTTCTGTTGTAACTTGGCATCGTTTGTGAAAATGTAAATCAAAACTGAAAATAAACTGAAATTTCTTGACTGTAGTAGTGATGTTCTCTCCCTCTGTGACAGAGACGAACTTGAGCTCTTCTTGACTTTATGTAGTGATGAAATTATGGTGATTATTTATTTATTCCTTTATGATAAATATTTTTCAGAAGGACCTAAATCTGAATGGGACCTTGAACTGTAGAAATGAGAGGGAAACTGAACATGTGTTCTGAACTCACAGAAAATCAGCAAATACAATATGTGCTCCAGGAATCCACGCCCTGATTGAGCATGTGACCTTGTACAAATATTTGGGAATCTGTGTAGATGTCAAGTTGTCACTGAAACACTTGGAAGTGGGCTTTAGGATTTTTAAACAGGCGTGTGCAGTAATTCACAAAGAGAAACAGAACAGTATAGGGCTACAACTGTCAAATATTTTTGTAATCGATTATTCTGTTGGGGTTTTTTTTCTTTTCATCGATTAATTGAGTATTCGGATAAATCTTGCTTTTGTGTTTTTGAACAACTATGTCAATAGTGTGTTATGCAACATGAAAGACCTCTTAAAATGAGCAAGCAATTGGCTGTTATTCCTCACAAAAAAGGTGTTTATTCAAACTCAACACTTGTATTAGATCAAACCTTAAAACCTTTGCCTTATTGGCTCCAGAACTAAGCCCATTTAATGAACCCTTCTGTGAAATACAACTTCACAAACATAGGTTAGCCTATTTGTCCTTAGTTTTATCTTAATAAAAAAAGGAAAAAGGGGTGTACCCCCTGCAATAGCCTGAGAATAAAGAATGAATAAAGTATAAAGGTACAAAATAACTATATAAATTCAAGTATTTCTAATAGTCCAGCTTAAACAGTACAGTTCAGTTTCCAACTGTATCCAGAAGAGGTAGGTAGAGTAGGATGAAATGCTGCAGCACCGGAACCGAAAGCATCCTCACGTGAACTGTACTTCTCCAAGCGGCTCAGAGCCTCACGGTAACGTATTTTTCCGACTGCTAACTGATCTGAACACTAGTGCTTGTTGGAACGTGCAGTATTTGTAATTATTTGTAGTCTATGTTATGAGTCGGTAGTGAGGAGGCATGATAAGTAGCAAGCACCAAGATCTCAGGAGCAGGAGTGATACGATCGCAGACACATTTTAAATAGATGGACTTCGGTGAAGTAAATTAAACGAAGCCTTTTTTAAAAAATGTTTTTTTAGTTACTCGAATAATCGTTCCAGCCCTAGAACACAGTCTATTACTGGAATCAAAGGGCCTTGAGTAAGAAAAACTAAATAAAGAGTGATCTACTCATCTCCTCAAAAAAGAGTCATTTTTATACTAGATGTTGTAACTTATATAATGTATTTTGAAAACTGGTCACTTAAACTAAAATTCATGACTGAATATGAATAATGTAGGCTGTATTAGTGTCTGTTTTGTTAAAGAAATGTGGAAATTTCTGATTATATCCTTTTATTTTTGGAGTGAATGTCATTTTGAACAGTTGATTTTTGGAACATTTTACAGTTTGTGTTGGGGCACCACATGAGGGGGATTTCCCCACCTCATTTTGTAGTGATGGAGAACAATGATCATAACTGCACTTACACAAACACTTTCCACATGCAGCAGTTCACTAGAAGGGCTGAGTTTTGAAGGCGTATGTAAGTCTTATTCTGACCCTATATTTATCTCAAGTTTCCTTAGTTTTGCACCCCAGCAAATTCTGCCATTAAATGGTGCCTTCCCTATACAGAGAGCTTAGTCATGATCATTTTCAAAAATATCAGATTCATGGTTTTAGCATGACCTTACCAAGTCAATAATGAAAAGTTTATCTAGCATGTTTTTTTTTTTTTTCCAATGTGATGGGTATCATCACATTGAAACCTGATCAAATTGCTGTGGTGGAACCGATGATGTTGGTGTCTGTGTTTGACATTATTAGCATTCATAAGAACGCACCACACCTTAATAAGCCTTTCACGACAGCTGATATTTACTTGCATAAACGTTTATATATATATATATACACACACTGCTCACAAAAATTAAAGGAACACTTTTTTTTTTGGGCCTGGCATGAAATCAAT
>JBBJLS010000155.1:3033384-3044097 GCA_037577275.1 Bryconaethiops microstoma | reverse complement strand
TGGTCTTTGTAAAGCTGCTTTGTGACAACCTGGTTGTAAAAAGCGCTATATAAATAAAATTGAATTGAATTGAATGTACAAGCCTTGCATTGTGTTGCAGTAGAGAGAGAATGGATAGATGTATACTGGATGTGATTCTTTTTGGTAGATGTGAACGTCAAATCTTCTGCAAGCCACTACAAATGCAAGCCTCTAAAAAAAAAGTAACTTCTTTGCATCTCTATGCAAATGTGCGTTTTTACTCAAATTGACCTCAAGAATTGTTACTAAAAGGATATTCAAAATTGTGCTGAGCATGTGAAGTGAGAAGAGGATGAAACTGTGCACATTAGTGCCAAAGACCAAATCCAGGCATTAAAGTTATACACCCACTTAAGACTGAACACAATTCTCCCTGTGTTTTTACTGTATACCGTGACATTGATTTAAATGACAATTATGCCTGTTTGTTTTTATTTATTTATTTATTTACTTTGGCCAAGATATCCAGAATATCAGCTTTTGGCTTGAGGCAAGTCACAACCCTCATGTTAATTTCCCCACTTTAAACTTGCTATTGAAGATGCAGGCTATAATTAAAAAAGAAAATTGGGATTTTAAATAATTGCACCTTCAAATTGTGATTTCAGTATAAAAACATATACTCAGCTCTTATCTGCTAGTTGCCAGTTTGGAACATGGCTCTGTGTGAATATGATGGCAGGTCTTGTTCTAAGGGTTGGATCTTAAGCTCTTTTTGTTCTTCACCTGTATGTGGTCGAGGATTCCTCTGGCCTGCTGTAGTGCCACTGTCCCTCCCTGCTGCTCCTCTGGTTCCTGAACCTCCTGCAGCCAGTGCCTCAGTTTCTCCGCCAGTTCGGTGTAACGCTGCCACTGGCAGACCAACCCGTCAATGACCCCCCGCCTCTGCTGGGCCCGCCGCACAACGCCTTGCCACTGGTTACTCAACAGTGCCAACTTCAGGCGAAAGTCATCACTATAAAACAGAAAACAGTCACTAACAGTCACTTTTAAACAAAATTGATTGAAGGTATTATGATAAGAGATATGATAAATTAACCCTATATTAAAGAAAAGTAAAGAGGTCCCTTAGTCACACATGAACACACCACAGCACAGCACACAGTGTGAACAATGTGGGGAGCAGTGTGTGGGCATGTCACCATGCTTAAGGGAAGCTCAGTGGTGCCACTAGCAGTCCTGGGATTTGAACCCACAACCTTTTGATTGCAGAGGCAACTCCCTAACCACTAGGCCACCAGATGCCCCACAAGTGGGAAATTTGCATTGTTATCGCAAGAAAGGGGAGAAATTAAAACAGCATAACCAATTGAATAAAACCTATTCAATACAACAGTATAATATAAAAATTACACTACACCAATTATACAAAAATCTAAATATAGAAGTTTGTGTGTATGTGCACATTGAAAAAAACTACATAAATATATGTAAATATGTATGTATGTACAACAAGAAATTAACAACAAAGTGCTGGGAGTTATGAGATGATTTTAATCAAACCTGTCTTCCACTTGACCCTGATTCAGCAGCTGATGGCCATCAGCAATAATGGAATAAAGAATCTGCTGTTGACTGAACATCTCCGACTGGAACAGCTACGGAAACACAAACAACAACAGGGTGTTGAGGAAAACAGCAAAAACAAGCTTGAATCAGAAAACTGTTCAGAAAAACCTCAAGCAAACTCCAAAATATTATTATTTTACCTTTGTCCTGCAAACAGTTGAGATGCTAAAATAAAACAATGCCTCATTCTATAGCTGATATTGGTTATTTTCTTATTTATTCATTTATTACATTTATTCATGTATTTATTAATGAAGCTCATTTAAACTACTAGAAAAATTCTGCTGAGAATGTGGATTGTAAACTTTCAAATAAAAGCAAATTTGTATTTTTATTTTGCAGTAGACATTTATAAAGGCCTGTTCCAACAAGAAGGTTGCCATTAATACTGATGAACAGGCATCAAAATGGACAAGACAAGACTATAAAACAATCCCTTGTAAATGTTTATGCAGCTTTATGTTGGCTGTCATGAAAGACTTTTACAGGAGTCTAGCAGTCTCTATACAATTGTAAAAGTGTTACAATTATATATTTAATAGCACAACGACTTGACAGTAACAGATCTAGATTTTCAATATTTCTTCTATCTCCTTTCCTCCTTCTCTCTTTTATCGTACCTCATGTTCTCGCTGCTGCTCCAGCAAGCTCTGGAAATTTCCTGAGATTTCTGCAGCCAGTTTCTCCTCGGTCTGCGTAAGAAAGGCCAGCCAGGCCTCACATTTCTCCAGAAAACTCTGTTTCTGCAGCACCATGGCCTGGAGCTTACTGCACGCACACACACACAGACACACAGACATACACATACACACAGACACGTACATACACATACACACACACATATACGCGCGCGCGCGCACACACACACACACACACACACACACACACACACACACACACACACACACATGCAGAGGCATGCGCACAGACAGACAAAAACACAGATTAAATCTTTAGGACTGTAAATACTTATGGAAAGAAAAAACATTTCTTTTAAAATATGCACTTCTATTTCATTTTTTATCGTTTTTTATTGATGTTCTATGCATTCGCTGAATGACCTTTGTGTAGGATAATAGGATAAATAAATAAGCTTGACTTGACTAAAGACTGGACCAAAACATCTGAACTGCTGAGTGTTGAGGTCCACACAGCTGCTGTAGTGTCTGTACCTGAACCTCTCGGTGGTGTGTGCGGAACTGGAGGCCCATCTCCTGTTCAGGTTCTGCAGACGCTTCATCTCCTGATCGTTCAGAGGAAGCCTGTAGCCCAGGCTGTTCAGGCGCTCAAGATCAGGTAACAGCCGGCTCAGCTTCAGCATGTTGTTCTACACACACGCACAGACACACACACAGACACACACAGTTAACCACTTCGTCCTGTGTGACCACACCGTACCACTTTCTTTAGAAAATAACTCTGACATACGTTACCTTGAGTTTCTCCATGCGTTCCTGCAGACCAGTGAGATCTGCAGATGCAGACGGATCCAACTCCTTCAGAACCTTCTCAGCTTCCTCTGGACACCGACTCAGAGAGTCCATCTCATCTATGAAGCCTTTATAATCCTTCACGCTGGCCTAAAATGAGAAATGACAGAAAAACAGAACTAGCAACTATCACAAAGATTTGAGACTGACCACCGATTCAAAAATCCTACGTTTTAAAAATTCAAAAAAATCTACAAAAGTATCTGTACGCTCTAAGCTCTTAAACTCTAGTCACAATAATGACAAAACTTTCAGTGTGTTAAGTCATTTTTTATCCACTCGTATCGAAATGTATTTTCTTTGAAAGTTTCCAAATTTAATGAAGGCTTAGCCCTGCCCACACTAATTCATATAATATAACATAACAAGCTTGTTTTCAGGAGAATTTAACTAGATAAACTGCATTTTTCTATTTTGTATGCATATATATATATATACACACACATACATATGTATAATTTTTATAATGGCACAGAGTGCTTTCTTGATTAAACAATGCAACCAAGAAATTTGATTTTCTTACTAAATCTGTTCTTTAAGTGTTCTAAATCTTTTAAAATATGCAAATGCATCTGTATTTAGTTAGATAAAGTTAAATTTCCAATATAAAAAATATTTGTGAGAATGTCAGTAATAAATTAGACATGGTTTATTGTGATATCGGTAGGATCTGGGTCTACACTAAATCTGAAAACCTGCATGAGCCCTTACCTCTAGCAGAGCCTGTTGCCTGTGGAGGGCGTGTCCAACCATTGCTAGGCGCTGGTTGAGTGACAGGTAGTCTGTGTGGAAAGTGGCCATTGCAGACGGCTCGACCTGCAACCGCAGCTGGTCCTCGACCCCAGTCAGCTTCTGCAGGGTGGTCTGAACTGAGCCATGAGTCTTCAGCAAGTTCTGCAGAAACATCACCCAGACACACTCTCACTCTTAATACACAAAACAATACAATTCTTTCTTCATTCACCTTTTACCCATTACACCCATTATATTCACCAGGGTCTTACGTGAAATGTTTATGGTTGATTCTGATACAAATGTTTTCAAGTAGCTTAGAATTTCAACACTATAAGCCTATTTAATTGTATATTCATATTGCAGATTTTTATTTTATACTCTAAAAGTTTTAGTAAGAGGCAAGTCCCACAGTTTCTTCTTACATAATTAAATCGCTGAGACATAATCAGTCTGTTCAGACAGATTTGGTGGTAAATGTTCTCTTCTAGAAACACTGTGCTGTGGAGTGGCAAAAGACCTCAATTACATTTGTCAATACTAATAAAAGTAAACTCAGTTGATATTACAGGCCAACCAGTATATCACTCAGTCTCTAATATTCATGCCTCCTATGTTTTAGCAAAAATTCAAATATAAGCTGAGTTTCAAGGCCAGACAAGGCAGAAGCTTGAACACAGGTGTTTAAATTATGACTGGACTAAGATATTCATTGCATGTATCACATGCAATATTGTTTAAACTTTTTTTCCAATTTACTGAAAGTATGGAAATGCTGAAAAGCCTGAATAGCTGTAGTGTTTGGCTAAGCCTGGCTATTTGCTCAGCTTATCCAAGGTCAGTTAGACCTACACTGCAGTCCTGGATCCAAGTCATCACCTCCTCTTCTGTGTTGGTGGCGCTGTTGAGTAAACGCTCCGCTCTCTCCTCTAGGGTCTGAACGTCTTTGTTGCTGCACTCATGTAGATCCTTGTAGCGCTGCCACAGCTGCAGCAGGCTCTTACTGTTCCTCTGCTGGTCGGAGATCTTCTCCAGCAGTGTGTTCCACCTGAAAGCCACACGGAGAGCGTGGTGTCGAGTCAAGGTTTATTGTCATTTCAGCCATATACAAAATATACAGTGAAATAAAACCTCCAAGACCATGGAGCAAAACAGCAATCAAAATAGAAACACCACAAGACAGCATGAGTGAAGGACAGGACTACACAGAGTGGAGAGAGAGCAAGAAAACCACAAGACAGACAAAACAACAGGACAAGGCACCATTTAGTGCAGTCGACATTGAATACAGTATTACGACAGATACTGTATTCTAACCAGTGGAGATGCTGGGTGTGCAAAAATGCAGAATAGAGATAGAACAGCAGCAAATAATTGTGCAAGTAATAGCAGCAGCAGGAAAGAAAAAGTGGAGTATATCATAAATAATGAGTATTTACAGTGGCAGTTGGGATGTAAGTTGTTTGTTTGAGGCAGAACAGTTCAGTGTGTTTATGAATTGTGAAGTCCTTGATTAGTTTAGAGTGATGCTCTAAAGCTCACCGGTGGTTGACGTCGCTGAGGGCCGTGTTCAGGGACTCTGCCACCGACGGGTGGCTGTCTTTCAGCAGCTGCTCAGTGAGGGAGCCGAATTTCTTCAGGCTGCTTTCCTGCCTGTCCAACTCCTCCTGGAGATTCTGAGAGCAAATAGTACACTTTAATACTACCCAGACAGGAAAAGTTTTACTTGATGAGGCATGTTAATGTGATTTTCATTAGAAAATGAGTGTGATTATAGCCCTGTCCCATCATTTCAGCGACTTCCTAAAGACTTCCTTTAAGACTTCCCACAGTTTTAAATATAATGCCAGCTATTGCCTATTATAAAATAAACCAAAGAAATAACCCTTAACAGGTTATACACAAAAACGGATATGCTGGCAAAAGTTCACAATTTCTGAAAGGCTCATTAGAGGTTGTCTTCAATTTAGAGGCACTTTCTTTGTGGCCCAAATCAAGGCATTACATACCAGGGAAAAGCTCAGGATCAGTATTTTCAAAAGTATAAAAAACATTTTGGTAGCAGATAAATTTATAAAATAATAATAATAATATTCTTGTCCTGTGCACATTCTTATGTTTCAAACTGGTAGGAAGTTATAAAAAGTCATTTAAATTTGTCTAGAGTAATAAATAGAGCTGTATCTGACTGAGAAAGTTGTACTGCTTCAGTAACTTAATTTAGATATTTAAATTCCATCATATACTTAATAACAAACATTATTATGACAAGTAATTCAAATAAAGCATTTTAATCTCTGTAATTAACAAAGATCTTTCTAATTTGAACCAGATATACACTACACAGATGCTTGTGAAGCATTACTTCACAGATACACAGTACTGTCTATAAGAGCACTACTTATTTGGCTGATGCAAGAAGTGCAACTAATATTAGAATAAATACGAATAATAAACAGTAATAAGTAGTAATTTTCTGAGCCTCAGTGCATTTATTTAACCACTTCCCAACTGAGCTCAGTGTTACATGTGGTTATCATCCAATACCTTGTTTGACTAACAAAAGCATCGTTAAGTTAAACAAGATGTGCTGCTCACAGACTTTATAAATCAATACAAAGGGGTTGAGGAGAAATCAGGAACCGAGTCTGTGCTCTTCTTACAATATACATACTACTTAACTGAAAAAGCAATTCTTGTAATTCTTGTTTGTATTTATTCTAATGTTATGTTGTGATTATTTCAAGTGTTTATTTCAATTTGTTGTTTAGGCACCAGAGCTTTTGTACTGTATGTCTGGAAAATTGTCTGAAAGGTACTTCCGTTGTCTTACAGCACATCTGGAATCTCCTCTGAACTGAAGGTTCAGTCCTCTTCAATTAAGCTGAGGGGAAAGACCAGTACCTGCAGGTTCTCCACCTGGATGAGCACAGCCTCTGGAGAGCCGGTGAGGAGGCTGAGACGGGAGATGGAGTAGCGGCCCTCCATCAGAAAGCCATGGATCTCTTCATACGCCCGCTTATACAAGCTCCACTGGTCCAGCACTGCCCGCAGACTCACCTTTGCCTGGCCAATCTACACACACACACGAGAACACGGAGACACAGCTCTTTAGTGTAGGTCGGAGGCAAAGAGTCTTATAAGCATAGAATATGACAAAAGAGGCACAATGTATTACCATGTACCACAATTATTTGGATGTTAAAAAATGACCTTGTACCAAATTGCATTTTTACTTCTAGTTTAGAGTTTAAATGTATACCCTATTTATATATATGTACTCTGTGTCATTCTGTACTCTGCAAAGTCTCTGTATACATGTATATAGCTGAGATGACAAAGATGATTTTATGTATTACTGATTATTTATTACTGATTCTTTCCTCTGTGCTGAACTGCACCATATCCTAGACACTCACTATTTGGTCTAAGCTGGCCCAAGATTGGTTTAGTCCCTTAAGGGTTTCCATGACGACAGATGAAGGCTCTCCTTTCTTGCCCTGGGTGAGCGCACACCCTTTTTCCTCCACTTTCTCCAGCTCCTTCTCCTTCTCTTTAACCAGCTCCTCCAGCTCCTGGCAGGCACAAAGAGCACTTTGGGTTAGACATCTTTATGAACAAAGTACAGCTCTTTACGCTACCTGTAATGAACAGTGTATACCTGGCAATTTTTCAGTGCATTCTGAGCTGAGGCCACGTCCTCGATTCTTGGTTTCTTCTTGAGTTTATCCTCCTGTATGCCAATCCAGGTTTTCAGTGCTTGTACTCCGTTTTCATACTCCAGCCAGCTCTCCAGAAGACCTTCCAGCAGCTGAACCTGAAAGGAACCATGTAGCTGTTGAATATAAACATACATACTGTAGTCGTAAAGTCAAAAGTGCTCTTAATGTGGCAATGCACCATGTACACAGAGTCTGTAATTCATGTTCATTGGTCCATGTAATGTCCTTTAAATAAGAGGTGCAGACCTTCTCACTAATGAGCCCCTGAAGGATTTGCCAGCGTCGGTTCATGGCTCCCAGACGCTCAGCAAAGTCTGTCTTATCACTGCGCTTCCCTTCCACATCCTGACTGCTCATCTGGAGAACCGACTGGTTCACAAAATCCACTGTCAGCTGTTTACAGGATAAGTCTATCTGAAATCCCTGTGGGGTTGGAATAAAAATAAATTAAATAAGAAACAGGACTCAACCAAAGAGTTCTTCAATCTACTATGATGCAATTAACTGTGAATGTTTTATTTTCTATGCAGAAATAAAATAGAAGAAATTATCAAAAATTAATCTATACATACATTATATACACTACCACTCAAAAAGGGTGGAAAGTGAAGTAGTAGCAGCACAGTGTAATTAGTTTATATGTGTATGTGTACAGTTTGCTTTACTATAATGAAGAAATGTCACTTTTGACCCTTAGACCGGTACAGTGTACTATAATTATGAACAAAATTATACACTGTAGTGGTCTAAAGTGTATTACATTATTCATAATTATAAAACACTGTGGTGGTCTAAAGTGTATTATATTATTCATAATTATAATACACTGTAGTGGTCTAAAGATTAATGACATTTCATTACAGTGCATTATAATTATGAATAAAATAATATTTTTATAATTATTGTGCATGACTATTTGACCACTCTTTTTTTAACTTCTTTTCTCACAATTACCTTGTATTTCTGAATGTAGGCCTGCACTGCATCTGAACCCACAGCCTCCATAATCTTGTTTTGGTCCTCCTGTATGATGTTCTCCATGAGGGAAATCCAGCTCATGAGCTCTGTAATGGCATGCCGGGATGCTAATTTCTCCATCTGCAGCTGTAGGGAGCAAAGATAACATTTACATTTACGGCATTTAGCAGACGCGTTTATCCAAAGCAACTCCCATTCCCTAACTACAGGGGGCAGTCTCCCTGGAGCAGCTTGGGGTTAAGAGATTTGCTCGGGAACCCAGTGGTGGTCTGCTGAAGGTAGGATTCAAACCCATGCCGTATTGGTACAGAGACAAGTATCCTACCCACTAGGCCACCACCCCACATTTAAAACATAGATAATAAGCACGGTTAGTCAATTTCCAACAACAGAGGAACAATGCAATAGACACAGCATTAGCACTACACTACACTGCACCACTAAAGTAAAGTAAAGTGGCATTTCGCCGACGCCCTTATCCAGAGGGACTCATTAGTTACAGGGACAGTCCCCCTGGAGCAACTGAGGGTTAAGTGTCCTGCTCAAGGACACCATGGTAGAAGGTGGGGGGTTTGAACTTACGACTTCACAGGCAAGTGTTTTACCCACTAGGCTGCTAACACTACTGTTTCTTACAATAGAGGCTCATGAAAAACTCTCAGGAATAGTTTGCAAATAAACACTATCAAATGGACAAAAGTACTATTATCTTCCTTTAAGCTGAGCTTTAGGAGCTTAGCAGTGTTATGTTGATATTACATAGCTAATTTTGGACCATTCCTAAAATTTGTACACATCGCAGATATTGTATGGTCATTCTGGACCATTTCTATAGGACCAATGTTCATTAAAAGCTCACACATTGCCACATCAGTTGGTGTTTATGTATAAAAAAGAGAAAACTAAAAATGGAGATATGATTTTTTATTCCTACAACAACAATATGATTGGTTCCTCTGTCCTCACCTGGTGGAGCTTCTCCTGGACCACAGGGATTCGTGTGAGCAGGTCGGCCCACTGTGTTTCCAGAAGGGCCAGGTGGGATCTGAGCGATGCTGTGTCCACCTTCTTCAGCCGCAGTAGCTGGTTCCCCTGACTCAGAACAGACGAGCGCTGAGAAGACTTGGCATCCACCTCTTTGGAGAATTCCTGCAGAGAGATTACGCAGGTAAATGAAGAGTAAAGTTTGTTTTGCTTCTGTCCTTAAAAATATTTTTATACATGTTTTTGGAGATTTTGGTCCATTCTAGGTAAATATTGATCCATTCAGATAAGTGCACAATAGCAGTCAAAAGGTTTTTGCACACACTGAGATTTGTATGTTCCTCACTTTATGTTTATTAAAAATAGATTCTTTGCTAACAAATAAATGTACAGTATGTTCACTATTTGAGATCTTTTATTCATAACTACTGACCTATAAAAGCCACCTCATATTATTATAATTAATTAATGTGGATCACCAAATTTATGTTAGATATTTAATGAGTTATTAAGTGGCAGTCAATGGGATGAAACAGTGAACGAGTTCATTTAAAGTTAAAGGACAGTCTAGAATTTGACTCTGCATCACCACGCAACCAGTTAATAGGAGACAGACATGCACTGTTACAGATTCTTTCATCTTATAAAGGAAACTTGTTTTATTTCACAAATTTTAATTTATAGTTGTTCATTCCACAACTTCCAGATTAAAGAGAACAAAAATTGTATTTATATTATAAAAATGTTTATTAAATAAATGGATAAGTGGTAACCTGTAGTGTGCAAAAAATTTTGATTGGTCATTTAACTCAAGGGTTTTGTGCTTTGAAGAGCTCCTCACCAGAAACGCATGGAGGTGATCTCGGACAGTCTCCAGCTCCTGAGGAACAGTAACAGACTGAGTGCTCCAGAACTCCAGTCGGTCCAAAGCTGAAGCCAGCCACTGCCCCAGCTCTGCAGAATCACTCTGATACCTTTAAGAGCAAAATACAAGGGTATATACAAATATTCCCATAGTAATAAATGACTGATCTGAGAGAACAGAGTGTACATAAACATGATATGAGTGATGGGAGATGTCACGGACACTGGCTTAAACCAGGGTGTTGAAGGCACAGGCGCAGGTAGACATCATGATTCTGAAGATTTTATTGAAGAAAAAACAAGAAAACAAAGTAGCACAAGGGCCAAAAGACTAAACTTAACTAAACTTAACC
>JBBJLS010000155.1:2990389-3003491 GCA_037577275.1 Bryconaethiops microstoma | reverse complement strand
ATATACACACACACACACACACACACACACACATACATATATACACAGTAATCACAGTTTTCACGGTGGTTACGTTCCAAGAGCACCCACGTATGGTGAAAAACCATGTTGTTGTGGTAAAAAAAATGCCTAAACATGTCTATTTTTATAGTGTAAACCCTAAATATGCCCCCAAATATGCTCCCAAAACAATTTAACGTTATTTTAAACTCATTACCCTTAAAGAAATTGTAAAGGTAAACCCGTATCTGTACTGTACAGTTTACACTGAACTCCCCAGTGCTAGAATGTAAATACCGATATTACCCCTGCATAGCCGTTTTCTTTGGTATGCGCTGTGTTTCTTTGTTATAAGCAGGTAAATACAGTAATAAATTAATTTACAGTTATAAAATTAAGAAGAACAAAACGAAAAACACGAGATGACTTGAGATGCTTCACGGGGGAAATTCTGGACTGCCGCTGCGTCAAAGGGCAGCAGCCAATCAGCAACAAGGAGAAATAAATAACATTCTCAGATTGGCTACTTTCAAACCTCCCGCCTCTGAGTACAGCAGTATTTCACCATCCCAAGACGGCTTTCTTTGTGTTCTCTCGTTAATAAAACATTTATAGTTATTTTTTATGTAGAAATGAGTTTACGTTAATATTTATGTTACAAAATCAGTAAACTGTATTTTTCTTAATAACTGAAATGCAGAGGATATCTGCAGTTTCCACATTAGTGCAGGGGTTTCAGCGAAACATGATTAGTTTGGTTCTCAGAAAAAATCCACTTTGGACTGATACCGCGACTGCTTTTATTTATATATATATATATATATATATATATATATATAAATAAAAATGTGTGTGGTAGTTATGTTCTAAAAGCAAATTGTGAAAAAAACGTGAATTTTATAGTATTTTATAGTATAAACCCTAAATATGCCCGCAAATTGTGGAAAAAACGTGAATTTTATAGTATTTTATAGTATAAACCCTAAATATGCCCGCAAATATGCTCCTAAAACACTTTAATTTCATTTTAAAGTCAGTTTAATACATCACCCTTAACGAAAATGTAAAGGCAAACTCAAGATGCTACATGTGGGAAACTGTTCTGATGCGGGAATGCTGGACTGCAGCTGCCAGAGATGTGTCACAGGGCAGTAGCTAATATACAGTTGCAATGTGTTTACTCCACAGGAAAAAAATAATTAATAGTTTTATTTTAAATGGAAATTTAGCTGAATTTGCAATAATATGTTACAAAATTAGTAAATTATATTTTTCTTAATAATTTGGCACTAGAATGCATGACAAATTTAATGTTGCCACTAAAAAAGAAAAAAAATGCGAAGGATATCTGTGGTTTCCACGACTTTGAGGGGGAACACTGTGTGTATATATATATGCTCACTGTCTAAACAAAACCTTCCTTTTACATCTTTACATTGTTTTTAATTCAATGGGCTAGAAACTGTATACTGTAAAATATTTTTACAATAACTTACAATAAAACTGCAAGTGTTTTTTTCCTTCTCTTGTAAAGTTAGAAGGCTTAATTCTGACAGCAACAATATATTTCTTACCCTGTGCGAGCTTTATGTTTTTGACTGCCATTTTAGGATTGGGAGCTGCAGTTTTCGCATTGTGCCATAAATAGTTCAGAGAGTCATTACTGAACATTACATCATCCACAGAACACTGACCACCACCAAAACGAAGGCCAGGAAAGATTACTTCATTCGGCTGAGGCTCTTTACTGAAAAATATGTGTCTTATGACATTTCTAGAAATCTTAGTCTTTTCTACCCGGCTTTTGACATGTAATAATGACACACTAAGACGCTTCACTACCTTACCTTCTCCTTAAAACACCTCCAGTCATGTACAGTGTCCTTGAGAGCCTTCTCTTGTGCTCTGGCTGTAGAGTTTAGCTGAATCCACCGACTGCACAGTGCACCGACTGACCGAGAAACCATGGTACAGGACACAGTCTCGTCAAACTCGGCGATCTGTTCTTTTAGCTTCGTCAATTTGTCCTGAAAAGCCTCCACCTGCAATCCAATTGTCTACAAAAGAGTAGAGGAGACATCACTAAACAAGATCAACAAATTATACAAACACAAAATGTCTTTAAAGGATACAAAAGACAAAAAAAAAAAAATTAAAATCAAACTGACTTGGTGAGAACAGAGCTTGGCCTCAGCTTCTTGAAGGGAACTGGCTTTAGCTGTGTTAAACCCACCCAGCGACCTCTCGGCCTCACTCATCTGCTTTATAACCTCTTCTCTGTCATCCAGGAATGACCTCCACTGAGCAGAGCATCTGGGAAAAAATATATATATATTTTTAAAATATATTTTTGTAGCAACAGGCATTTATAAATATGCCTTTAGAAATGTTCATATAGTATTATTGACAAATAGTAATGATCTATATTATTTGTAGTATCCACCTGCTTTACTGACCACAGCATCTGGCGCAAATAGCATACTGTATTTTTTACAGAGTATTTTTACCTATTTAGGGTCTCTTGATGATATCTTAGCTGCTCAATGAGCTTTTCACGCCTTTGACAAGTAGTTTCCCAGTCCTGTTTGAGTTCCTTAATAACAACAGAATCAAAAAAAGTCTCCATCTCAGGGAACAGGTCCTCAGTACCCAACACTGCAACCTTGAGGGTCTCTTCTTGAACTATCACCCTTTCTGTCTCCTGGGTGTACTCTGCAAGGCTTTCTAAATCTAGTTTCTGACTGGTCTGTTGAAGAACGGTGTCAGCATCTTCAATCCACTGACAAGTAGACTTCAAGGCAAACTTGTATCTCTGTAGAACAGACAGTGCTGACTGCAAAGCAGCCTGTGGAAAAACAAAACAGAATGGAGGGTTAGGGTTAGGCCTTTGATAGTAATGCAAACTGAAGAATTTGGAAAAAACATATTGTTAAAAATGTACCTGTTTAGTTGTGAGTGCTTTCTGAACCTCAGTTTCCAACTCCGCAATGTTCTTTAAACTGTCCTCAATATGACCGGGGAATGGCTGTTCAGTGCTGTACCTTCGTCTCTCATTTAAGCTCAAAACTTCCATTAACTTCGAAATAGACTTCATTTCTCCTTGAAGTGCCAGAGCTGACCTGACCTCATCCTGAACAATGTCTACACTGGTTACCCAAAGGTTTAATGGACATCTGAGTTCATCTCTATACTTTTTCAGCCACTCCACGGTCACTTCAATTTCAGACTGGAAACCATGACTTCCCACCACGCAACGCTCACATTCTTCTATGCAATCAGAAAGTCTCGTTTTCAAGGCCTGAAGCTGTGACTCCTTTGAGGCAACCTGAATCTTAAGGGCGTTAGCATCAAAGTGCTGGCTCAATTCCTCTATCTTTCCCATTAAACCCTTTGAAAAAGAGTTAATCTCCTCTAGATCTTTGGCCATTTTGTGCAGTCTAGATAATCTCTCCATGGAATCGAACTGCTCCTCAGAACAAAGTTTGTCCAGGTGTTCCTTGACTGCATTCATGCCTCTATCCATTTTTACAATCACGACATTGTAGTCTTCTAATATATCCCATGTGCTTTTCAGCTGATTAACTTTATCCTTGGTCACTAGATTGAGTCTACTATGAAGACTAACTAGCTGATTGATGACCTCAAGTGAGTATGGCTGTCCCATGCTATGGAAATCCTGAGTTTTACCTCTCAACTCCTTCATTGCCTGAAAAAGATTTGCAAGCCCTTTCTGGAGCTCTGCGTAATCACTATTCAACCTTCCCCCTTCCTCCAGACTTTGGCTGGTTATCTGCTTCTCTAAGGCATCACACTGCTCCTGGAGCTCCCCCAAAGCCTTTCGTGTCACTTCTATGAGGGACTCGAATTCTCTGCGTTCCAGAATCACCCTTTGAACCCTTTCTCGCTTCTCTTTGGTCGATATAAGAATGTTATTATATTGTTGTGGAAGGCCGTTAAGTTTCTCATCCAGGTAACAATGATCCACCTCATTTAAGGTGGGGAGAATTTCCTGTCCTGCCCTCTGGACAATGAGCAGAAGGTTTTCGTAGGCTGAGGTATGATCCAGCAGATGCTGGTACTTATCCAGCTGGTTCTGCAGATCCTCATCACTTGCACTCAGGTCAACTACTGGGAATGTGTCTACCTCTGCTTTCCTCAACCACTCACAGACTCTGTCCAGGTCTACTTTGAAATACTTTCGGATAACCAGGGCTCTCTCCAGGTGTTGCAAATGCTGTGTGCATCTTTGGAGGGAAGTCTCAAAGGTTCCCTGTAGTTCCTCAAGCCTCTGAAGGGTCTCAGTCTTCTCCTCCTCAGTCGTATCCTTCACTAACTCCCGTCCCTGCGTCCAAAGTGAGGTCAGCTCAGCTTGATATGCCCTTAAAGTGCTACATATATTTTTGCACATAGACACTTGCTTGGCGAGCTCGTTTGGTAAGAGTGCTACATGTTCATCCGCAAGAACCCTCTGCTCTTGCTGTTTGATCCACCTGGCTGCCCTGTCCAGGGCCTGGAGGAACTGTGTCCGTTCTGTGAAAACTTTACTAAGGCTTTTGCGGTGATGAGCTGCCTTATCTCCCAGAGATTTTATAAGTTTTTGCACTTCTTGAACCAAAGCCTGCAGGTTCTTCCTTTCATCTAATCCAAGATGAGCTGAAAGGCTGTCAGCCTCAGACACAATTTGTGCCAGGAGGTGCTGCTTGGCTTCCAGTCCAGCACAAAAGCTCAAATGGTCAAACAGAAAGCTCTGGGCCAGGTCAGGAGGTGGACTGGTTTTCAGAACCTCAGAGATGGATGGTCGCTGAACTTCAGCCCACTCTTGGATCTCCCGTAGCTGGTCCTCTAAATGGTTCAGGTCTTCAAGGGTCTGAACTGTGTCGTGGATCCTCTGTTGAACCTGCATATCCATTTGGACCCAGCGTTGCTCCAGGTAGCCTACCTGCTCCTTGACAAGGTCTTTATCCTCAAGGCCAAGCCGTGGCAGGATTGCATTCCTGTTATCTCTCAAGTCATCAAGCACACATCTCTGGTCCTGAAGATCTGTCGATAGCTTTTTCAAGGCATCTAAAGACCCCAAAGTGGTCCTCCCTGTGTCACCCCTAAAAAAGGAAAAAAATCATTAATGTCAACTATTATGGTCAATTGAGTTCAAAAATTACCTTGTTTTACCTTTTCAGTTCACATCTATGAAGCACAATTTATCTCTCAGCCTCTTTCTGCAGGCCGCATTACATCCACATAATCACCTCAAATATATTTAATTAGTATATTCAAATTGAATTGTTTCCCTTGTAATTCTATTATCAGATTAACTAGGAAACTCTTGGCTCTCTGTGTGTGAAATATTGCAACTCTGTGTTGAGCTGCTAGCGAGCAATGATCTGCAAAAAATGAGATGTGAAAACCCCCTGCTTTATTAAGAATTCATGCTGTGATGACTGTGCTGGGTTAAACCTGACAACCCAAAAATTCTACATTGCCAAAATAAAACATACAGAATGTAAACACTTTAATAAATTTTAATCCCACACCTCCACCAAGGGCTGGACTATGGAATCACCTAATTATTCAATTAATACTTGAGTTGAAGGAAAGAAATGATGATGCATGCCTTGTCAGATAATCCCATTCTTTGGACAACTGGTCAAACAGCTCTTCTGTCGTACTGAAGCACTCATGGTAATCCCCACTTCTCTGGAGATCCTCCTCTCTCTGCTGTAACAGCTTTGCAGCCTGCTTGCCCAGCTCCAGCCAAGCGCGACGCAAGCGACCCACTTCCATCAGCTCAGGGGACTCCTGACCAGCCACCAGCTTACCAACACTCTCTCTCAGATGGGTAAGATCAGCCTGCCTGGCTTGCATCTCCTTGATGAAATCCTTGGAGGCAGGCAATAAAGAAAGGCATTATTAGTCAGCCAGATTTTAATAAACCTAATGGGCGGTTTGATGGCAGAATGTGGGCTTGGAGGAAATTGGAGTTTTCATCTTGCATTTTGTTGACAGCTCACTATATATCCAGAATGATAGTATCTGCTATTTTCACGCACAATGACCACACAGGCCTGGCAAGTGTAATTATGGGCACCGACAAATCAATTCACACATGCATGATTACAGCCTGATTACAGCCGGATAGGCAACATAAATGGCTTTTTTTTTCATGTATGAAACCGGCTGCCAGTCAAAACACAGACTAAATAGACTGTTTGTAGCACATCAATAAACCCTCAAAAAACAGGAAGGAGAGTGGCCTAAAATAATACATTTACAACCCTGACTTGCCTTATCACTGCTTAAAACTATCACTCAAAATTATTAACCCTTACAATTAAAGTGTATCAGTAAAATCTGATTTTAACCAGTAAAACCGGCGTTTGTTGTCCTACATGCTTGCCATTTGCTGCTCTTTCTCTCAGTGCACCGCCACTCGGACGCTCTCCGGAACCCCCTCCTTCTGCAGGTTTTCCCCACCCCCTTGTGGGTGGAGACTATCCAGAAAGTTCTCCCAGTGTTCTGGATATTGATGAGTTACGATATTAGACATTAATACAACAATAATACAGACAATAAAAATCCAGAATCTTACCTGGGCCTGGTCCAGCTGATTCTGAGCAACTTTGGGCTCAAGCTCTGCTGGCCTCCTGAGCATGCTCTGAAGGAGCTGCTCCGCCTCTCTGAGACGAGACTCCAAATCAGAACGCAAGTTTTCTATGGACCTCCAGCTCTCCGCCAGTTCTTGGCATTCCAGCATCCTCTCCTCAACCTAGGTTCAAATATTTGATGCCAGCATATGATAGTGTGAGACACACTACCATTTAAAAGCTTTTTACACCATAGGCGTTTACCATTTATCTATTTGTTTCATAAACTGCGTAGTTTTATTCTTGTTAAACACTGGAAAGTCATTGAGTGAACAACTATAAACGAAAATATGTCAAATAAAACAAGTTTCCTTTATAAGATGAGAGAATCTGTAACAGTGCATGTCTGACTCCTATTAACTGGTTGTGTGGTGATGCAGAGATAAATTCTAGACTGTCCTTTAACTTTAAATTAACTCGTTCACTATTTCATCCCTTTGACTGCCTTTTAATAGCTCGTTAAATATCTAACGCTTTTCTGATGATTCACATTATATTTACAATTGTAATTATATTAAGTGGCTTTTTGTTCGTCAGTAGTGATCAATAAAAAATATGACATTTTCTGGCTAATGAAGGTACTGAAATAGTGAATATACTGTAAATGCATTTATTAGCAAAGAATTTAGAGTATACAGCATTTTTAGTAAATCTTAAGTGAGGAACATGTAAGATTGACTGGTAGTGTGTGTGTTCATGTATCTGTCTGTCTGTTACCAGGGGGTGGGGGGGGTAATTACCTGAATTTTGACCTGCTGGATGTCGGCAGCAGTCTCCCGCACCTTCTCATCTGACAGGTCACAGGTGGAGCACACCAGCTGCAGGTAGGTACCGGCCTGCTCCTGCAAAGTCCGCTCCTGCTTCACCTGGATGGGCAGCCCCCAGACAAAACAACTAATTACTTATATTTACTCGCCACATTGGATATTCAATAGAAATATAACACTTCATTTCAATGGTCCACTGCAGATCCTTTGTAAATGCTGGCTAACACCTGTATTCCCAGAATGGTATACGTACTCCCTGTGGTACGCCCAGTGAGAAAACTTCATTTAACTTCAGTTTGTTTCGTTAATTGGCTGCGCAATTATCCAAAACCTTACCCCCTGAGGGTCAACATGAGCAACGCTGCACTTCTCATTAATCTTTGGGTACAAATAACCTGTTTAATATTATGATTTTATGAGAGACTGATCTTACGAGGCTAAGTGTGAGTGGAGCTAGAGGGACAGTTTTATGCAGTTTTAAGCTAGTTTTAAAACATAAGGAGGTACATGACAGTAAAAGATATGGGAACCAAAATTTAAACTGTCTTTAAATTAAATTAAACCTTTACTTAATCTTAAACCTCACACTGACTCTAATTCTCCAGTCACAGTAGACATAAAGGTTTATCTTATTTAAAATTTGGATCATCTAGCAACATGGATGTGATCAAGGCTGGTCTGGAAGAAAAAAAATCCATGTAGTTGCAGTTAACAGCTACCACAAAGGTGAACATAATTATATCAGATAATAATATATAGTGCTACATATAGTGCTACATATGGTTATGTTGCAAAAGACAGGGTTGTGTACCTGCAGTAGCGCCTCCTCCAGGCAGCGGGGCGTCTGTACAGGGGGCTGTAATTCCTCCTGTATGTTGGACAGCCAGGTCTGACACTGCTGCAGTGCATCTCTCAGGCTCACGTGCCTCTGCAGCTCTCGGTCCAGACTCTGATACACCTGCAGAGAGGCAAAGGGTGAGTGAGTGAGAGCATCCTTAATACAAAGAACAAGTGGAAAAGAGCATCATTAAAAAGCCAAAGCTCAGTGCCTGAGACACTTCACCAACTAGCATCACATTCTTAGACAAATCTGCAGAGGATCTGGCAGCCTCCAATAGCTTTCACAAACAAAAATTTCATCTTTAGTCGAAATGTGCCTCTTTGAATGCACAAATATTGAGGTGAAACAAGCTCTAATTTTAGAAGTGGAGGAGTCTGCTGCCAGAGATTTCTGAGAGAGACTTCCTCTTCCTAATGGTGCGCCCACACTGGCAGCAATTTTGCCGCTGTATATGTCGCTGTGTCACTGTCACCTAGCTGGCGTTTGGAGCCAACTAGTATTTATTCTCAGGAGATAACTCAATTTTCAGTAAAAACGTATATACTAATAAATGTTTTATTTATTTATTTACATACACACACACAACAAAACTATGTTATATATACACACATCACTATATCCTGTAGATTCACTATGGACCATTCTCAGAATTTATGGATATACGGCTGGATTGTCAACAAAGGGCCAGTATGGCTGCAGGTCTTCATTCCAACTAATCAGGAACACACCTGATTCCCCTTGGTCTCAATCTTCAAACAGCTGATCAAGTGAGCTCTTGCTTTCTTAGAACAGAAAACTGCAGCCACACCAGCCCTTTGTGGATAAAATTTGACACCCCTTATATTTATGGGGTCCCAAATGGAGATGTCTTCCAAATGTTGCACACACATTTTGACCTTGGTAGGGCAAGCAAGGCACTGCGCTTCTTTTTGAATTGCTTACCAAACTTGGAGAGCACTTGAACCATGCTGAGTGATGGGGGACCACCTACCCACTCAGAGGTGCAATCTTGGACCCCCAGAACCACCGCGAATTGAACTTGCGATGTCACGACGATAGGGCCAATACTTAGTTATGCCACTCAGGAGCCCTTTACTCGAGTAATGCACTCGAATGGCATCACCAAATATTCACCATAAAATCGCCATAATAGTATAATTCATTTTTTTCACTGCTCTTTCATGTTTACATGTCTGATTATATAGTGCAAGTCTTCCTATTCACTGATGCATTACCACTTAAACATTGCTATGGACATGCCAGCAGAACCTGTTCACCTACACTAATCTATTGTATGTAAAATGTAATGTGACCTTCTGATTCTTTAATCCATACTGATGGATTAAAAATAAGGTGACACAAGGACCTCCCGTTATTAACAGCGATAAACTGGGTCAACAAAAAGCAAAGCCCATTTGACAGGTGTTGAATGCTCTGGCATGCCTGACACTCATGTGGAGAAAAGCTGATGCTGATTGACATTCCTAATTCTAAAGCTTTGGGTGGGGGGGCAGGCAGTGACAGGCATGCTTTGGCAGACAGCGTGGGTTGGCAGCAGAACTAGCCTGGCAAACAATGGCCAGAACGCAAGGTGGTGCGATTTACAGAGTGGCAGTGTGCTGGCAGGACAGGCCAGAGTTTGGCACGAGATGATGTTGGTAGGGGGTATTAAGTAGAAAAGGGTGGGATTTTTATCACTGTGAAGAGCTCAGTTTCAGGCCTGGCTGTGAGAAGGGGTGGGTATTAATAGACTGAGTGTTTTGCTTTGGGAATTACTGGGCGCTGAGTGGAGCAGAGACTGCCATTAGTTTGGCACATTAGGAGTGTGTTTGCTTGGAGCTCTCTAAAGAAATCAGGTGGTCCTTTCTGGAGGCTTAGGGCCGGATTTGAGTCCTGAGCTTGTGCTGAAAAGCCAGTGATTATTTTGCTTAGGGCAGAACTGCCTTTCCGTACTAAGGCACCAAGTCAAAGCCATTTCTTGCCCCCAAATGAAATCTTTGAACAGGAACTCTACGATCTTCTACTCTTGACACTCAATCAGCATTTGAATAGTGTGAATAATTAGGCTCATCTGAACACCTGAGAGACAAAACTGGAGCATAGGGAGCTTGAAGTCCAAAAGCTACATTTAACATTTAAATGTTAAGTACTATGAAGAAGAAGATTTCTTTGAAACTCTTCTTCAAAGTGTAAAAGAATGGGTTGATCATCTTTTTAAAACCATCTGGCCTGCACTCACATGAATAAGTGTGGGTCAATGGGCTGGATTCACTGAGAAAATTAAAAAGAATTTTGACCCGCTACAAAATATTAATAATTTGAATAAAATGAATAATTTACAAATCTTTGATTAACTGGTACAAATTCAGCCTGTAAAGGGCTGCAACATAAAAAGAAGAATAATCTAAAATAAACGCAAGATAACAACTTTCACTCTAAATGTCGATCGGTCAAACAACCAACCAACCATCTAGCCAATTAGTCAAATGAATGAATTTAAATGAATCTTCCACCCAACCAAAGTACCATGAAGTTACCAACATGGTAAAAGCATGTTATACTTTGATTCTTGTGCCACATTATGAACAAAAGCTAAAACAGGTAATGTATAAATATGTAGATCAATACTGTACGTTTTCAGGCTGAAGTATCATTCACGTTTAATGTGGCAGTCTGATGGTATTTTCACTTCTCTAGATGAGCTCTGTGTGTTGGTAGGTTTCCAGAAAAAGTAGCTGGCAAGTTTTCATATGAAATACTTACAGAATAAATTGTACTTACTGCTAATTATCCTCTTTTACATTGCTAGCAAATGTATTTAACTCTGTGACCTGATTGTTCAACAGTTATTCAAAGAAGCTGCTACCTACTTTTAATACACAAAACAGACACAACTTAGAGCAGCAGTGTTACAATCGGGCAACATTAGGGCATTCCTCCACACTGACACTTCTTTTTGAGCTTTCAGTCACAATAGTTTTTTATTTTGCACATAGGTACGACTCTATAGATGACCTTATGTGCTCCTCAGGTTGAGTGATTAACTTTGAAAATGTAAATAATGTTTTATATGAATGACCTTTTTGACAGTTGTTGAATAAATGTTTCAGCCCTAGTTGCCTTTGAATATTTTGGAGAGATGCTAAGGCAATCAGATGGCCAAGCCATCTTGGGAGTTCCATGAGAAATTCGTTCTATAAATTAGATGAGAAAGATGACATGCGCGGAGTGAGTTATCTGGTGCAGCTACATGAAGGCTGGCGAGATACGAGCTGGTCAACAGAGCAAGGTCAGTACCCAGAGGAGGGTCAGAGCGAAAGTATTGGCACAGCGCTGGCATGCTGGCAGGGAGACTCACGCGCTGTGCGGTGCTGCAGATGGCCGAGTAGCTGTCTCGAGCTCCCTGCAGGTGGCTTTGAGTCTGCTGGCGAAGGCGAGCCTGGAGCCGCTCACTGCAGCCAGACACCAGCTCCTCTCCTCTCTGCCTCAGCCCCGCCAGACGCTCCTCAAAGCCCGCAATCTCCTCCATGATGGCCTGGGATTACCAGCAAATGCAAACACCCCAGTACATCATCAAAGGGTGCGACACAACCACACATCAACTGATACACAAAGACTATTGACTAGGGGTGCAAGTATTCATTTACTCCCTAAAAGTACAGATTCAAATTCCTCCCAAACTAAAGGCATTGATCTTAGGAAGGAAAAAAAAGATCAGTATTGATGGCTAGAAATTGAATGACTCAATTTATTAACATGTTTAAACAAATATGTATCATATACAAACTACTGATCAGGCCAGGAGTAGCATTGTAACATTACTGCGTGCAATGGCAACCACACGCATGGGAGAACATGGCAACACTGATCATAAATAAACTTAAACAATGGCTAACTGTTTGGACATAAATTGACCTCTATCAGACTTTAACAGGCCAGCGTTTCTTATCTAAAAGCACCATACGAAGCAAAAAGGGCATCATGGCAAGTGAAATTATCTTAAAGTTATACTACATGTCTAATATCATCTTAATATTATTAAGATTAATCAATTTATTTTTTATTTCAACCCTTATGTATTTAAAGTACATTTTTTTCTAGAAAGTTCTGTATTAAGGCTCATCATTTTGCTTGTTTCAAGACATAATGCACAGAATTTTGCTTATAGCCATCTATTGGCATAAGATCTAATGGAATAAGATGGTTTCACTAGATAAAATACATAAAAACAGACAACGATGTAAAGAAATATGTTAAAAAATATATTAAAATGAGAAACTTTAGTCATTCCCAACAAATAAGATGATTTCACTTGTCAGGGTGTCATATTTTGCAGCGTAGTGTAGTTAACTAATAAGCACACAATTGTTAATATATAGAAAATGTGGTGAAGTTTAGCTGTATAGTTGCTGCGGTTCCTTTCCTCCAGCCACTCCGGTACTGTCCGGAAACCCTGATTCACTCTGTGTATGGGCAGGACTTTCTGTTTTAGTGTATGAGTATGTCTGACTGTAACTGGTCACCTTATGCCTGGCTAACTGTTGTGTGGCGGCCTCCAGCCTGCCGCCCGGTGCAGGGTCAGGGGTCACCATCCTGCTGGACATCTGCAGTAGCCACCGCTCCACTTCCTGAAGCTCAGTGTGATACATTTCCTGCTTCTTTACGTGCCCCTCCAACCTCTGGACCTGGACCTGAGGGAACAGTTTAATACTTAAATACTTAAAAATACCTCTGTTTAGGAACTGCACAGGCTAAAGAGCTAACAGCAAATTAAAATGTCAAATTAATGGACCTTCAAAAAAAAAAAAAAAAAAATTCTATATATATATATATATATATATATATATATGCAC
>JBBJLS010000155.1:2974795-2985423 GCA_037577275.1 Bryconaethiops microstoma | reverse complement strand
TGACAGTCATAATACAGCGCAGCCAATCAGAAAAGACGTGTGCAGTGGGGGAGGGTGTGTGTGTGTGTGTGTGTGTGTGTGTGTGTGTGTGTGTGTGTGTGTGTGTGTGTGTGTGTGTGGCTGTGTGTACATATGTGTGTCTCTGCATTGCGGTGGGACACAGAACCCTCTCTGCTCATGCTGAAGCTGTTTGTGCTTTGTCTTCATAAGGATATGATCAATACCCCTGCTTCATGCCTCACCACACACACACACACACACACACACACACACTTAAAGTACCTCAAACAGGGATCCAAAACTGTGCCAAGCCCAGGGAGACAGAAGTAACATGCAGTTGAGTGTATTTTACTCAGTCCAAATCAATATCTCTCGAGAATCACCGTCATTTCTTTTACTTGAACCACATTTGAGCATGTGGCTCCTTTTATCAAGTGTGAATCTCAGTGAAAAATGGAAATATCAGGCCAGACTGTAAAGACGGTTCACAATTGCAGTTTAGCAATAGAGCACAAGATCAAGTGGGTTATGCTGTTGCTTTTATACAACAATTCTGAATAACAAAGGCTAAAGTAAAGGAAAGAATCCCAGACAGGGTGTCGAATATTGACGATTGCAGCCAAAAAAGGAGCAGCATATTAGAGATAGAACCATGAAACTGTCGCAATGAGGCCCAGCTCTGTCTTTTCAACACTTGCAGATTAACCTGAGGGTGGGTTTGTTCCAGTCAATCCGTAAAACATTTCACAGCTCATTTTGTTTTCTGGACTGTGTTCTCTTACTGACCACAGCATTAAGCATTTTCAGTACTTTCTAGACAATTGTATTACTATAATACTTTATTATTACTATATGTTGTATTGTTCTTGTCTTTATTATTACTATATATTGTATTGTTCTTGTCTTTATTATTAATATATGTTGTATTGTTCTTGTCCTGTGACTGTGTAGTCAAGACATAAGCAATTTCCTCTGGGATCAATCTGATTCTGTGTTTTTCTGGTGAACTCCAGTTTGTTTAATTCCACCGTCATGATTAGGGGCAACAGCAGGTCCTGATGAAGTCTTGAGTGATTTGAGTTAAACTACAGAGCAACAGTGATTTCTATCTACAGCCAAACACACAAACACAAACTCTCTTAAAGGGCAACACTAATGTTAAAATTTTTCTGCATAAATAAAATTAGATGTAAAATGAGATTAAAAAGATGGATGTAGGTGTTTATTTTGATGGATTTGATTGCACTAAAAGACTTCACAGCTCAATGGGTGAATTATGGATAAAACCCAAAAAAACCTCAGATTCCGCTTTAACGCTGTCAGTTCATTTAAACCCACACTGCAGTTTTCAGTGAAGAAGCTCATGCATCATAGTAAAGCAGGCAGAGGAGAAGAGCGCCAGCACTCATGCACGGCTGGTAACATACCTCCAGCCTCTTCATCTTTTTCTCCACGCTGCTGCGATTCGGGGCTTCCCTGCTTTCGCTGACTGTTCGGAAATCCACTGTTGCCACGCTCAGCCAATCCGAGAAGGTCCTGAGGGTGTTCTGAGCCTCTGCAATGCTCGCCATCTCCTCCTGGAGCTGTTTGACGGTCTCCTGTGTGTCGGAGCGTTTAGCAGAAAATGATTCTGGTATTACGCAAATACATTTTACATAAACAAACATTCCAGGGCCAACAGAGAACAGCCGCTTTCTATTTTTTGCTCTACATTTAGGCTTTCGGCTTCCCATTAAAGTGTAATAGAGTGAAGTGAAATACAGGATTTTTCCATGTGTTCATCGGAGAATTCAACTCACTGGCGCTGTTATTCAAGAGAACTCTATTGTTGGTTTCTCATTTCTTTCTGTCATGGCTCATAAAATGCCTCACAGTGAAATCCAGATGCCCTGGCACAAGACTCCAATTAAGACTTAGTGCTGAGGACACACACACACTCCCACACACACACTCCCACACACCCTCCCCTACACCTATCAGCAGAAAGGTAACAGCTCTTGACTCCAGCGCATGTGGCAGCCTGTCGTTTCTCGGTGAATAATTACACACACTCCTCTAATGCACAAGGTGGGTGGATGGGTGTGAGCGAAGTGTGTTAGAGAGAGAGGTGTTACAGCAGGTGTAAAAATCAATCCCACTGTTGCCACGGCGGCGGAAGCAGCAGAAGCGGACACACACGTGAAAGAATGGCTCCTTTATTGTTTAATTACCAGCTTAAGCCTTGGGAGTTGGACAGACATCGATTTTGCTGTTTTTTCCCCCATCTTTTTGTCTTCCCTGGGGGAGACGGGGGATAAAGAGGGGCTGCTCTGCCAGGCTGGAAAATTTCCAGAATGTAGACAGCTGAGAAATTACACTCATCAGTGCAAGTGGCATGAGAACCTGTAGTTAGCTGAAGATGCTAGAACTGACACTGAGGGAGAAATTGTAAAAAAAAAATTCCAAAAAAGCTGTAGGTGGTATAAAGTGCACTGCTGAGGAGATATTATATAATGTTTTTTTTTGTTTTTTTTTAAAGTAAATTAAGGCCTGTTTAACCATAATTACACAGCTACAGATACAGTTGTCACCAATTTGGCAGTCAGGATAATGCTGCTGTGCTGCTGTAATTCATCAGTTGTGGGTCTGAGTAACAATCTGAAAAATAATCCATGAGCGCAAAACTTGGTGCCCTCTCCTGACCTGTGTGCGGAGGAGCAGAGCATGATAGCGGGCAGTCAGCTGAGTGACCCTGGCGCTGACCCTGGCACTGACGTGGGCGTCCTCCACGATTTGCTGTGCAAGAACGTTCAGGGCTTCCATCTCAGACTGCTTCTGTCCAGTCTCCTTCTGCATTCGCTGAGGTGCAGAGAGAAAAGAAAATGGGAAAGAAAAAAAAAAAAATCACAATAATGCCTAAAATAAGTTGCTTGGGTCCAAGAAACAAAACACAGAAATGCATTTATTTGCATTCGTTTAGAATATATACATACATACATACATAAATACATATATATATAGGGCACATTACAGGGTACAGAACTACTCCCGCAGCCCAACTGCAGGACCACCTGCTGAAATCACTCAGTCACAGCAGAAAACTCTCTCACCAGCAGCTGCTGCAGCTGGACATCTTTAGTTGTGGAATCTGACCGTCTGTGGCTTCTCAGCCTCACTTTCAGCTCAATGTCTACTAGCCACTGCTCCAGGTTCTGAAAGCAGCCCTCCAGCTCCTGGAGTCTGATGAGGGCCTTCTCCACCTGGGCTTTTGTGTCCAGAATCTTGTCCTGGTAGCTTTGCCACTCTCTCTGTGCTGTCTCTAGGGCTCGCTCCTCAATCTGAGGGACTCCCCATGGGATGACTTGTTCACGGCTGGCCAGGGCTGAGTTCAGCAAGGTGTGGCCCTCTGAACAACGTAACTGTAGCATCTAGACAAAGAAGACACAAAGACAAAATGGTACAATAAATTCATGGTCCAAGTGTGTATGGTGTGGCACTCTGGACATTTGGATGATAATAACTATTAAAATGACAAATGTAAGGTGTCTCCAATACATTACTTCAAAATTTAAGCTGCAACAACATGCACAAAGTCTAAAATAATCTTAGCAAAGTATCAGAATTAGACTGGGGTAAATATACCCATAAAATAGCCCACAATCAGCTCTGTTACGTAACTTATATTGGTTTTAATAACATTAATGTAACCTAAATGAAAAGTGATAGTCCGTGATGCTCACTATCCACACAACCAAAGATTTTATACTCACTTGCAGTTCCTTCAGGGTCTTCTCCAGAGTTTCTAAATCTACATCAAGGGGTGAAAGGAGAGCCAGACTGCTCTGCCCTTGCTCGAGCCAGTCCTCAAACATGTGCAGGCCCCGCTGGTAATCCTGGTGGACCAGAACCAGCTCTTCTGCTTTGTTGACTGCAGCCTAGACACCACAGGAACAATTTTAATCAAAGAGCATTCAGTCAAAATTAAATAGCCCAAATAATGGATTGTACACTTACACTGAAAGTGTTTTTGTTGATTTCTGACTTAATAAAAATTGTAGTTAACACTATTTCTTAAGGAAGACATTGTTTTTATGCTGGTATTTAAATATACATACTTTGGTTTTGGCCTTGATGGTTTCATATCTCTGATTTAGCTTCTGAACTTCCTGTTGGGTGGCTGCTTGCTCAGTCATGTTAGAGCCCTTTGTGGCGATGGTGTCCAGAGGGCTGGAGCGGCTCAGCACTTCTTCATAAAGCAGCTGTCGCAAGCAGAACACAAGAGAGTAATCAGAGGAAAACAAACATGTCCATGTATAATCCAAATGGCACATGGTATAAGTTTTTATGTAGCGGATAACCCTCTGTCCTGATACAAAACTCCGCCTTCTGGCATTGAAAGAGTCTGGCAGGAAGAGTGGTACTGCTGAACTGTTTATTGCACCTTAGCCCTGCGCAAGTTGGCAGTCTTGTCCCTCATCTCAGTGTAGTGTTTATCCGAGCTCCCCAGACTCTCCTCCACTCGCTCCATCCAGCTCTCGAACTGGTTCACATCCTCCTGATAGCTGGTCCAGTGAGACAAGGCACCCTCCAGCTGGCTGCAGGTGCAACACAAAGATAAGCTTTCATTGAACTAAAACTATTTTCTCAGTAAGTTGCTAACTCTGTACGCAATAAAGTAAAAAGTAAAATGTAAAGTGACCATTTTTGTCATACATGAACACAGCACAGCATTCCGTGTGAACAGGGTGAATTCTTCTCTGCATTTAACCCATTCACCAAGTGAAGCAGTGTCCGGGGAGCAGTGTGTGGGGACGGTACCTTGCTCAAGGGTACCTCAGTGGTGCCATTGGCACACCTGGGATTTAAACCTACCACCTTCTGATTGCAGGGGCAACTGCCTAACCACCAGACCACCAGCTTCCCCAGTGTGAAATGTGTGTGGATGTATTTATAAAGTATATTTGACCCTGAAGTACTAGTCTAAGAGAACAACATCTATATAGTGCAGCACTTCTGTCCTGCACATTCACTCCAATATCAACCCAAATAATGGAACTTCCCCCTTAAAAAAATGCTTAGCACGTTCTACATCCTATAGTAGAAGTACCGCAAACTGCAGATTGGAAATAGGGATTTAATTTAATCATAAAAGTCATGACAAAAGTCAGTAAACACTACACCTTTTGCACTGAATAGATGCAGAAAGAAGCAAATCCCAAGAGTCTTTTAGATCCTGAATCTGTTTGCGGACCACCGGTACTCCCTCCGCAGAGGTGTTTCTCTGCACTGCCTCCCCTCTGGTGATGAGCATCTTCAGCTGGATTTCCCTCTCTTGGCGGGCCGCCAGTAGAGCCTGAAACACAATTTCAGTACTGTTTACACCCACGCTCTCTAAATCCCCAGTGAATTGACCAAGACCAAGACTACTCATATAAAGCAGCTTTGATCATCATTCACCTAAGGTTTTACTGAGAGAGCTTATGACTAAGGTATTGTTTTGTGAAGAACAGAAGCATTTGAAGTACCTCAAGCTGTCCCATTCTGGTGATCAGAACGTTCTTATTGGCTGTAGAGGACTGGCAGGTCTCAAGGATTTGCTGTGCTTCTGAAACCCAGCTTTGAAGTTCCTGCAAACCCTGGGAGAAGAGCTGGTGCTCCCCCACTACACGCTCTATCCTTGACACCTTCTCCTGTAGAGGTCAGGGTTTGAGATAAAGAAAATCAATTAAAATTCATAAGTGAAACACAAAATCCTTGTAGTTCCTGAAAGGCAAGATGATCAGAAAGGCAGGTACTATAAAGGAACTAAAGGTGCAACAAGAGCCACAGGCTGCATCTAAATAGCTACTTTACTTACATGTTTTCTGATTGGCTTTCCTTGTTTTTGCCTTGAACTCTGACACTACATTGAGTAAATCTGTGGGCTACACATCAGGCAGAATAAAGGAATACAATGGGAAAGGAAGTAGGAACTACTTGGATTCTGCTCCTGTCAGTGATTAGCATTAACAACTGATGGTTAGACATTACTATAGGGTGGATTATTATATTTAAGTGTTGTCAAGATTCCTGGTGACCGTATGGAGAGAGTTCATCCAGAATATCGTCTGTTTGGGATTTCAGGCTTCTTTTTAAGGGCTTGTTCATTATTCCTTATATTACATAACATTTCTTCTTAGAACTTGCATTGCACACACAGCCCATTCGGACAGAATTTGAGATGTGTGTATAGCGCAAGTTCAGTTGAAATCGCTAGTAAACCAATTTGTATTGAGCCCATAGTAAATCAAAGTGTTTTAAGTCTATCCCTATATAACTGTATCATTTACTGTTTATTGTATATTATATACAATAAATGATACAGTTATATAGGGATAGACTTGTACATTGTAACCTGTGTATCAATGTCATGTAGTCTGAAAAAGAGACATTTATTTTTATAACCAACAATTGTAGTTATAGTTAACCAAAATTCTAGGCATAATTTATGAAAGACATACTTTTAAGATTGCACACACTGATGCATGTGTAGCCACTGGGGATTGTGATGGGTCTCTCCTTGCTTTTTAACTCCCAATGGAACGCAGGAGACACAGGGGGTCCTAGGGTTACAACAGTCTCAACATGCGACATTTCAAGCTTACAACGCTCACTCCAACTCCCACTCAATTTACACTGTTAGCCTTGTACTTACGGACTAGGTGGGTGAACTAGTTTGGTTGCGGGCGGCGGAAGAATACGCAGTAATGCGGCGTACGAGTGAGGGAGTTTTCCTTTTCCATTTTCTGTGGCATAGTTGTGTTTTTATGATTTTACAACTGTGTTAGGATCGGTAAGTGACTGAGGCTAGGATGTGTTCTGACATACACCAAAATTTATGTTCATCACTGTCATCTGTGTCATATCTCGAGGACCCCCTGTAACACCACCGACTTAAACTACATAGTAGATTTAATTCTCTATAGAGGCAGAATCTGAATTTATTTTAAATAAAAAATTAGGATCTATTATTGGTATCAGCATTGGCCACAGCCAGGTGTTATAGCATAGTGTATTCAGTACAGAGTGTTCATACGCAGCACCATAACAATGATGAAGCCTACACAGCTGTGGAGACGTGAACAGGTGGGTAGACAGGACTTAAATAGGTTACCTTAGTCCGGTTGCTGAGGGCCAGGTAGCGCGCTGCTAACTGGCAGACCCGGTGCACAAATCCCTTCCCAGCAGCCTGACCCTGCCACAGGCTATGAGCTCTCTCCTTCAGCCCCCCCAGCTCGGGCTCCCAGGAGCTCAGCACTTCCAGCACGGACTAAGAGCATGATGGGAACAGGGTGAGCAGGCAGGAGTAAAAAGAAAGGAGAGAGGAGGGTCCATGCCATGAGAACACCCAGACACAGATACAAACGACATCATGATCAGACATGAGTGAAAACAAAACGGCATCCACCAACAAAAAGAAGTACAGGATGTACAACTACAGAAAGTGCTGATCGCGCATCTTTCTGGTCCTTTAGATACAAAACTGGTTAACAGATAACGCTCATGAACACAGCATCCGCTGTGGATGCACTCTATAAAGGGATTAAAAGAAGGAGAGTGGATAAGAGGGAGAGGCAGAAAGGATAGAGGGAGGATTATCATTAAGAGGGCTGCTGGACACACCATCTAGACGCGCTGCAGGAACGGTAATTACCAACAGAGCAGACAAAAAGGCCTGGCAAAGCAATGATGTATGAAATATTTTTTTAAAAAAGAAAAAGAAAAAAAACAGACAGAGCCCTCGAGATCAGAAAAAAATTAAAATGTTCTTCTACAGTTGTTATCTATCACTCATGCACAATTCCTTTTATTGTAACTGTTATCACACCCATTGAAGTCTGATGGAGACGAGGCTCTCAGAGACCACAATTAATTTCATTTCAATTTAAGCCTGTATTGTGGAAAAGCTTGACTCAGCAGAATCAACACAGAGGGACTGAGTGAGGTCATTCATTATCTCAAGCAGAGGCTAAATTTACAGACACAACAGCAATCACTGTTCATTGTAGGTGATGTTTTAACACCTAAGTTATGGTTCAGATAGTGAAGTGTCTTTCTCTCTTCCATTAAAATAATTAAAAATCATATTGAAATGTTACGACAAGGTTTCAACAGAGTTTAAAGTTATATATACACAACAATCCGCCATGACATTAAACCACCTGCCTACTATTGTGTAGGTCCCACCATGCCACCAAAACAGCTCTAAACGGTTAAAGCAAGGATTCCACAAGACCTCTGAAGGTGAGTTCTGGGGTCTAACACCAAGGATCTAGCAGCACATCCTTTCATTCCTTGTAAAGTGGGACCACCATTGATTGGACTAGTGAGTTCTGCACATCCCACAGAGGCTCGATTAAATTGGAGTCAACACCTTGAAAGTCCTTCAGACTATTTCTGAACATTTTTGCAATGTTGCAGGACCCATTATCCTCCTGAAAGATGACATTGTTATTAGGATATATTGTAGCCATGAAGGGGTATATTTGATCTGCAACAGTGTTTGCTGTTGTGTGTCAAAGTAACATCCACATGAATGCTGGACTTTCCCAGCAGAACGCTGCCCAGAGCATCACACAGCCTCTGCCAGATTGTTTTATTCTTCCCACAGTGTATTATATCGCCATCTCTTGCCCAAGTAAAAAAAAAAACTAAAAAAAAACACACCATCCACATGAAAGAAAACATAAAAGAAATTATGATTAATCAGACCAGGTTACGTTCTTCCATTGTTTCGTGGTCCAGTTCTGATGCTCATTTGCATTCTGAAGACACTTGCTAGAGGTCAGCATGGGCACTCTGATGGACTCTCAGACATTTTTCTATAACAGCCAGCATTAACAGTAACCCTATCGGCAGTTCAAAGATTGTCTTTCCACAGACCACTTTCCTACTGACCACTGCAAACCAGGAACACACCACAAGACCTGCCATTTTGGAAACGCTCTGACCCAGTTGTCTAGCCATCAGAATCCGGTCCTTGTCAAAGCTGCTCAGATCCTTAAGCTTTTCCATTTTTCCTTCAACACATCAACTTCAATAAGTGACTACTCACTTGCTGCCTAATATTTTCCACCTCTTCACAGGTGCCACAGTAAAGAATCAGCGTTATTTACTTCACCGGTCAGTGGTTGTAATGTCACTGATTGGTGTGTGTATATAAGTAATTGTATAACATACATATATAATATGTAAAATAATAATTATCATAAAACATATTAAATATATAAAATATATTTATATTGCATCTGGATGCAAAGCACCTCACAGAACTGAAGTGAACCAACTGAACTCACTCACTCATGTTTAGCAGGCCACAAATTCCACATAAAATGCCACAAGAGCTTCATGCTTCATAAGAGCAGCTTCACATCAATGACACTGTGCAAAAATACGCTTACTGCTGAGATAAACAGTTTTAAAGACTTTCTTGACTGCCTAAGACTTTCACAGTATATCTAAGAGTAGTGTGATTATACTTTAGCACCAATAAATTCTGGTGACTACACCTTGTGTGCCAACAAACACCTGACCAATACATAACAGCTGTAGTCATCCCCTATATCAGCTTTAACTGAACTCAATAATTAGATACAGCGAACACAGCTAGTAGGTTGAAGAAAACAGGCTCTTTTCAGCAGATAATTATGGTTAACTGGTGTGAACTAGCATTTGTTTGACTGGCCTTAGTACCTGCAGCTTGCCCAGCTCCAGTCTCTTTGCAGGGAGGTCATGGAGGCGAGTGCTGCTCTCTTGCACAGTGATCTCTGTCCTGTTTAACCAGTCCTGAAGAGGCTGCACACTTTCTTCAAACTCCTGCATCCGAGACTGCAGACCCTGCATGTGAGCAGAAACAAGGGGGATTTTATTAAGACACTTAGGCACTAACGCTACATCTCAGCGTTTCTGCAGGTACGTCTTTGGGTATTGTTCTTTCTCTGGCATTGTGCTCGCACACAAAGCATCCTTTCATCCCGCAGTGATGCCAGAGAAGATGCTTTGATGTCCCTCACAATAGAGGAGATAACAGCAGCAAAAGAGGCCAGTGTTTACCGTCCCCATGGCGGGGTAGTTTACTTAAAGCAAGACATTACAGGCAGGAAAGATAATTGCAATCGCAGCAACTGTTTTTCATATTTTTGGACCAATTACGCTGATAATGTGTCTTCTCTCAAAATGTAATCAAAATGTTACAACCCAGAAATATGTTTACTTCAGTGTCAGTTCATGTACTGTAGAATCTTACTGTTTAAGACTTTCATGAAGGCTTGATTTAGCCACAATTGCCTCAATCAAGTCATGTCATATATCGGTAAAAAAAGCATCTTTTCTGTAGAATCTTGATCTAGACTTGAACTAGAATACACTGTGTCTATGTATGTATGTCTATTTCCTTTGTAGTAATGACAATATTCACACAAATGGAGCATGTTTTCTAAGATTCCAATGGATGATGCAGTTCTGAGGCCTATTATTAAAACTGTTTTGACAAAATTAGCATTACTTCTCATTTAGAATCACTGCATGTATGAAACTGAATAAGTTCATTCCTAACTGGTTTCTAAGGGATATTACAGAAGAATGTCCCATATCTGTCTGTCTATCTATCT
>JBBJLS010000155.1:2944554-2959133 GCA_037577275.1 Bryconaethiops microstoma | reverse complement strand
GAAACTCCATCAGCAGCTCCTGATTTAATTTAATGAAGGACTGATTGAGTCAAACCAGGTTTCTGATGAAACTACAAGTAATACTGGACATAAAATCACTGTATAATGTTATTTGTATTTATTCTTTTTAGCTTTATTTTGTATATTTAGTAATAGTAATGTGACACTAAATCTAAACAATTTTTAAATATTATTTACATAGGTGCTATTGTACAGAACTTTAAATATTTTTTATAAAACCTCCAATCCAGGTATTTGGCTAAGATTTGTGATTCATCTTGTTTTTATAAAACACCATATACACCTGTAGGGTCTCGCCTTATTATAACACCCCACAAAGCACGTCACCTCTGTGCCGGCTCGGACGTCATCAAACTGCGCTCTGAGAAGGGCGGTCTCGTCCTCCCTGAAGGTTGGGTCTCCAGTACGCTTATATAACTCGGCTGCACTCTCCTCCAGATAACATAGCGCCCCCTGGTGGTCCTCCACGTCGGCAAGGAGCAAGCCCAGGTGCTCCAGCTGCTGTCTCTTCTCCCTCAGACCCAGCTGAGGCTCCAGAGGGCCTCTCACCTCGGCCTCCACCTGCTCCAACCAGCTCTGCAGCTGGGCCCGGGATTCCACAAACAGCCCCCACTGGCTCACCGTCCACTCCAAACGACTGGAACAGAAAGACAGATATTCATTAGTCTCTGAATCATTAACCACTACAGAACTACACAAATGAATCACCAATATAAATGCAGTTATTGTACAGGTATTATTCACCAAGTTAACCAAGCAGCACTGACAAAGAAATGCCATGTATTTAACATAGATACCATAAAACAAATGTAATCAATTCCAATTATGCAAAATAAATTCAACCTGTCATCATGTTATTATTAATTAATCACTGAGTCAATACTGTCAACAGCCAGCTGGCACAGACGATCCGGACTGAATCATCAGGCAAGCGGTCGCCAGATCACGTGAGGCTGCTGAAGAGCTTCCTCAGAATGAAGCAGTGAGTGATTCCCTCATTAGATAATTAGACAAACAGCCCTGTCATGACGCACTTTGTGCCAGTTTGTTTAACATGGCAAAGCTCAGTTTAAATGAGTGACAGCCCAGGTGTTGCTGGACATCTCAATAGAAGACCACAGCATCTACAACACAATCTGAACCCAGCACTGAAACAGTGCAGAACTGAATGTTTTGCTCATAAAATGCCATCAACTAATCATGCTTTTAAGACAACATGCTGAGATTTTTAGCAAGACATGATTTCAGGAGCGAGACAGGGTACCACAGCAATATTTCGCAATTATAATACAGTAGTTTTAGATATTGCATTTGTCAAAGTCCTCCAGCTTTTCAGTGCATGCTTACCAAGTCAAAGCCTTTTGGAATTAACTAAGCATAAAAGGGAAATTCCATTAGTTTTTCTAAATTTCTCATAGTTAAATTGTTAAGAGTGGTCTAAACAATATATACACTAGTTTGCGAGGTTTTGGATTAACATAGATATTTTAAACCCATGGGATTTGATGCAAAATAGAAAGAAAACATCTATCCATCCATCCATTTTCCACCCCTTTGTCCCGCACTTGGGGTCAGGGGGGGTGTTGCTGGAGGCTATCCCAGCTGCTACGGGTGAAAGAAAACATCTTTTTTCAAATGTACCACTATTTTACCATCATCATTACATATGGTGGTTTTGCATAGTAAATAAAATGTATATTTACCTCTGGTTCATGTTAGGGATTGAGGTTTCAGTCAAATTTGATTTCCAGGTTTGTAAGTGATTAGTCAGAATGTATTCAAATAAGGCAGATGCCATCAGTGATGCCTCTCAGCATCTAACTAGAGCACAAATTCAGAGCAGGCAAGAAATTTGGTCCAAGAATGATGTCAGTCTCATGCCAATCTCAAGTCTTTTCACCTCATAGCTGTCAGTTCCAAATCAGCAAGTGTATAAAGTTAGATAGATGATACCAAAGGGTAAAGTCAAAAAAAGTTTCATTTTTTTTCCTCTGTGTTTCCTTTCTTTTAATATATATATATATATATATTAGAAGTCTACACTGCCCTATGGTAGAGTACAGAGTTAAGACATGTCACTGTTCTTCAACATGAGAACATAGCATTCTCTTAGAAATGGATTTGTTTCTCTGCTTTGCATAATTTTATATCAGACAACTCGAACGATCTTGCTTACATTTTGATGATACAGAGCATTTTAAAAAGTACAAATTTGCAAAAAGTTATTAAAAGTTGTTAAAAAATGCATAAGCAATTTCCTCCAGGATCAACAAAGTTCCTGATTCTGATTCTTATTTTATTTTTATACTGATAAATAGACAGACAGACAGACAGAGACAGGCGGATAGACAGACGGATAGACAGACGGATCTACAGATAGATAGACAGACAGACAGACAGACAGAGAGACTGACTGATAAATAGACACTATTATAACATAGATATCTATCTGTCTATTGGGTACACACATACAGCACAGCAGTTGTTCTCAATTCTGTTTTTGGAGCCTTAACGCTCTACACATTATAATGTTTCCCTCTCTCCCAACAAACCAGATAGAACAGAATTACCTAATTAACGAATTAATTTCCTGGTCTGAAGTATTGAAACACTACACTGTACAGGACAGGGGCTCTGGGGCCGGTGTGTTCTCTACAGAAGGAACGGTAAGCCTTTCCAGTCCATTTAAGTAAGAAAACTGAGGAGGCCATGGAGGGCAGAAGGTCATTTATTACCTGTGGCAGCTCATGGTCCTCAAAAGCAGCGCAGCCCATGCATCCTCCACTTCCTGCAGCTTAGAATGGATCACTTCCTGCCCAGTCTCCCCACTGTTCTTGATGACCAGCTCCCCCTTTCCAGCAGCCATGTTGAGTTTCACCTCACCCTCACCCTTCATCAACAGGATATCCTGCACCGGAGGGGGCCAACACACACACACACATAAATATTCACCTTCCGGACAATGCTACTGTATAAATATCACATTGCCAACACTGACCTACTATTCTAAAAATACCACATTCCATTCAAACAAGAACTGAGAGCATGTCCAAGGAACTCTCTGAGAGATTGGTAATTATGGTATACCAATTATGGTAATAATGGGTCATTTTTAATCATGATATTGGGGATCTTGGAGAAATGTATCATTTAGGGAATGGAAAGATATTCAGAGTAAACTCGCAAAGGCTGAGACCCAATCAAGACTTCAACATGTGCATGTACCTTCACTCTATGATGCATCAGTTATCGTCCAATGTCCATTTTCATGAGGTGCCTTAAAATAAAAAATTATTTATATTCTTAGAAGCACTGTCGAAGCCTTCTGAGATTCTTTTGGTCTCTGAATGCTAAAATATCTCCCTCTAGTGCTTATTGAAGCAACAGCATCAACACACTCATGCCAAATGGGACAGATTATCAAACATTTTACCAAAACAGGCCTTGGAAGCACAACAATTCTTGCGCTTCATGTTCCCAGCCAACAATCACAGCCAACTCTGCAAACCCACTGTCTACACACCGCTGAGTGAAGGTGATTCGAGTAAAAGTAGCTCACATTAAAAACTGGTGGTTGTAGATGTTTTCTTTGTTGGATATGAAAACTGTATCATGTGAGATACATGACAATGCTGTATGTGACACCAGTTGCTTGGGAATAAAGAAATACCCCATATATTTTAGACAGGCATTTAAAGAACAACAGTGAAAGCAAAGACTAGTTAGGTGTCCCCAAACGTTTGACAAGTAAATAAAATGGCAAATATTTCCTTTCAAATATACTAATAAGAAGTGTTTTAGGCTGGTCTCTGGTATAGTGTAACGTAAAAACACCTCACAGTTCTCAGAAATCCATTTGTATGTTTCTCTGCATTGCATCATATCATATCAAACCACTCTGAATGACCTTGCTTACATTTTGATGAAAAGCATTAGCTAGGTGTCCCCAATCTTTTGACAAGTATGTAAAACTGCAAACATAACCGGGGATCCATGTCTTCTAAACGAATATACCAAAGATAAGAATGTGTGTGTACCTGCACTTGCTCCAGTCTCTCCTCCACCTCCTTTTTGTTCCCCTCTGTGCTCTCTAGCTTCTCCAGCTTCTTCTCCACCTCCTCCAGCCAGTCCCCCATGGTCCTGAGAGCCTCCATAAAGGCCTGGTACTCCTGCAGGCCACGTAGTCGCGTCCAGGCCTCCTGCACCAGAGCCTGTTGTGAGGAGAGCAGCTCCATGGAGAGAGGAGCCTCAGGCCCTGCTGCTCGACCATCAGTCAGAGTCAGAGAGGCCTGGCACAGTCGCTCCAGAGAGGGTCTGGGACAAACAGACACTCTTAAAGGGGCACTCTGGCAAAAACAGTCTTGCAACATGTGTTGTAAACATGCCTACTCTCCTACAGTTGAGGCATAACAGCCCAAAGAGTAAATATTTCTGGTTTAATGAGCAGGAAAAGCCTCTTCAGATGATGTGTCTTGAAGCTGGGAAAAACTACAAGCACCTTGGGGCAGACAAGCCCCATGAGGACAAGCTGTTTTATTGTTTTGCCAGCTGTAAAATGCAAAATATATACAGAAGTCATGTTGTTGACGTTAATGCTATGAAGTTGAATATCACACAGCTTCATAGCAGTAATGGGGGGGGTTAATGAGTTAATAGTATTTGATATTTTTTCAAAATGTATGCTGGATATTTTAGCAACAGAGCATTGATTGTTAAAATCATTATTACAAAATTTCCAAAAAAATTACAAAATGTTCATTATTGTATTCTATATACCCTATACAAAATGTTCATTATTGTATTCTATATAACATCAGGTCTGATGTTCCGAAATGCACTATTTCGGAAGAGCAGACCTGTCAGACCTGCATCTAGACGTCTGAGGGTTAAAAATTGCAAGCACACACCTTCTCGACAGCAACTCTTTGTGGAGCTCCTCCATCCTCTCCAGCTGTTCAGAGCAGTCGGAGGCTCCTTGATGGTTCTCTCCCCAAAGAGCAGGTTCTGCCTTCAAGCTCTCCTCTATCTGCTGCAGCCAGGCTCTCAGCTGCTCCACACGGACCTCAAACCTAAACAAGTTCAGGGCAACTTGGTGAAACTGTGAGAGATACCTATCACAACAATTTTATATTCAATTGCAAGGCACACAGCTGTAACCGCAGCTATAAAATACAGCAACCAGTATTGCTGGTTACTTGCAGACTATGTGTCTGAGAAGATACCAAGCAAAAGAACAGATGAGACCCTAGTGATGTTGGATAATGATGGTGACGGTAATTCTTCATTAGAACTCTTTACTCGTTTTTTTAAGATAAGACAATGAGACATTTGGACTGTCACCACCAAAGTGGACAGAAAGTAGAAAACTATACAATATAACAATATAATATAAAAAGAATGTACACTGTACAGTTATATGTATACAGCCATGGAAAAAAATAAGAGGCCACCTTTCCCTTTTTTTCTGTTCAGTTTCTACAATTTGCTGCAGTGTGTGTGTGTGTGTGTGTGTGTGTGTGTGTGTGTGTATGTGTGTGTGTAAGTAAAATGCACAGGTTGCTATTCTTTTCTGAACTACTGCAATGTATGTGTGTAAAAAATAAGAAATGCCTCCACATGTGTTGTGAGTGCAGTAGTGTGTGTAGAGCAGCTTTTCTATGTGCTGTATTCCAGCAGCTTCACTCCTGATTCAGTTTCTGATGGATGAAACAGAGTCACACATGCACACACTCTGCTTATAACATCACTATTTTAATTGTTGCGGTTGTAAAATAATGTAAGAGTGTTGTGCAGTTTAACATTTCCAAGGTATAATAAATTATTTAAATGTATTATTTTTACATTTTCTCCAAACATTGTTTTGTTTGGGATTTTGAATCAAGTGTGGTCAATAGTGTACAAAACAATTGTGACATGCACATTTTACACAGACACACTCCCACGAATAGCAAAAACAATAACCACAAAAAACAGTCTTATTTTTTCCCCATGGCTGTATATATGTATGTGTATGTATGTAAACAAGGAGCATCTTCAGATGCCTAGTAGCAGACATTTAATAATGTACAGTAATATTGCACCAGAGATGAAAGAACTGTGGCATTGCACCAGATATAGTCTTAATCACTCCCTCACCCGTCCTGCAGGGCGGCAGTCTCCTCTAGAGAGCGCAGTCTCTGTCTGCAGGCTGCCACAAACCCGTCCAGTGCAAGCTGACACGAGGCTAAACGCTCCTGCACCCCTCCTGTTCCGACTTTGGACAGGTGTAACAGGAGTTTCTCTGCTTCTTCATTCAGTCTGTTTAAGTGCTTCTCACCCTCTTCCACCTGATGCAGTGCAGCCTAAAAGATGATAAGACTTTTACAGCAAGTCCCCAGTTCCTGCAGACAAGTATATCTGACTGAATCACTGAATAGTTCAGACCTCAAGGGCTAATTTTTGAGATCACGAATACAGACTGGCTTAACCCCTTAAACTCTTTGAACCAGTTGACAGTTCAGACCTGGCTTACTCTCAACTACATACACTACACATTAGCCTCAAAGTAGCTGCATAATTCTTAGTAGTTTCTAAACACCAAGCCTTAAGATTGTTAAATAAATAATATGTAGTTTTACGTATAAATAATCCATTATTCAATTTTGCATTGCCATTTTCCAACCTCTTTTTATCACTTAGAATTAAAGTTTTTCATTGCTGTACATTCAAGACTGACCTCTGTTGGGTTTCATTCACAAAGCAGCCTGGGCTGAAACACTCCTTATAGCTTAAGTGTGAAAGTAAAGTAAATCAGCACCTTATAGTCACATGTGAACACAGCACAGCACACAGTGTGAAATTCTTTCTCTGCATTTTACCCATTCACCAAGAGAAGCAGTGGGAACAGTACTTTGCTCAAGGGTACCTCAGTGGTATCACTAGCCGTCCAGGGATTCGAACCCACAACCCTCTAATCTCAGGGCTAACTCCCTAAGCACTAGGCCACCAGCTGCCCCACTGCAACACTAGGTCGATGTGTGGAGTGGACGGAGCAAGCCCTTTTCCATCTCTCTGTTCTAAAAATCCATTTAATTTGGGCATGAATGGTACATTTTGAAACAGTGTGTACTACATCTTTTTTTTTTTTTTTTTTAAGTGAGGACAATCTTTTAAGGGTTTCCTCCACAACTAGTTTGCACAGGAAAGATTGGTACAAGAGGAGCAATCATACACACACGACAGACAGTGTGTCTGAGGTGCAAGATATTTTTAGTTTCATTGATACCTTTAGCATCTGCAGCTGAGCCGCAACATCAGGAACTTGCGTCTTGTCCGAACTGTCCTCTGTTCCTGCCCTCAGCTCTGAGAGCCAGGAGTGGAAACCTTGTGCAAGTTCTGCAAATGAGCAAAGATTGGAGAGCGGGACAGGCAGGCGGAGGGGTTACAGATAGAAGTGGATGAAATTACAGGTTTTTTTTACGTGACCAGATGGGCTGTGTGGGTGTGTCTGGAAGGAAGAGCTCACGGTCGTCTTAGTAACAAACCTTAATCAATTCCCAAGGAGAGCTGTCATACTGTCTGTGGGAGAGAGAGCCTGAGTGGCACAGGTGTGTGGTTTGCATGTTTTGGTAGGCAGTAGAGCATAAATGTAAATGACAATATGTATGCATTCACCCAGAGATGCTCGCAAACCAGCTTTATACTATCCCAAAAACCCCTCACCATTAAAATGCCGGAGTAGCGTTTCCTGTAGCGTTCCGAGGGTGCGGGTGGAATGCTGGGCTGCGGCCTCACACCTCTTTACCAGGTTAGTGATGTCCTCTCCGAGTCGGGCGAGCTGTTGAGCCGGATAAGCTCTACAGAGAGCTCTAAGAGACTCGCCTGCCACCTCCAAACCACTTTCCATCTGCTTCAGAGTCCTCTGGAGGTCCTGCAATCACAAAACAGGACATCCTATTATAAATCAAAACACAATCAAAACACATCATTGATTCATTTCAGTCGAATAATGCTGGGTTACAGTGATCAGTAATATAGGACACCAGATAAATATGATACACAGTGAGGCCTTAACATGAGATGAGTGGGTCTACTCTAGAAACATTAAAAACTTGAATCTAAGCAAATAGAAAATAGGTGGACCTTTATCTTGGCCACATTTTCTGGATCAGATGACCGAGATAGCTCTGACAGAGCATTCTCAATAGCCTCCAACTGCTCAGCCATCTGGGATATGATGTCCTGCAGCTGCTGTCTCTGGGAGCTGAAGTCTCTCAGAATGGACTTGGTCTGCTCGTAAACCTCCCCAGCATGTAAGAGCTTCTTCCTTAGGTCAGATTCCACTGCCTTCAGAAAACATGATCGGGAGCTGTTACAAGGCAGACTGACTACAGAAAACATTGCAGTATAATGTAATGTAATGCATTGCTAGATGTGAAGTTAGGTTACGAGGTATCAGGGACTGTACGATGTGACGATATTGTTGCAAAGCTAGAACACATCTCTCCTGCTGCTGCTATTATTTGTTATTATTATTTATTGCTGTCTACCTCTATTCTACATTTTTGCACACCTAACAACTCCTGCTAGAATACAGTCTCTGTCATAATACTGTATTCATTAAAACATCAACTGCATTAAATATTGTCTTGACCTGTTGTTTTGTTGTGTTTTTCTTGTGCTGCTCTACTTGTACTCTGAATTTTGGCGTGTCTGTAGTCTTGTGGTATTTCTGTTTTTGTTCTTTTTGGGTCTGTTTTTGTTCTCATGTTGCACCATGATCCTGGAGGAACATTGTTTCATTCTACTGTGATGACAATAAACCAACCTGATTTGAAATAAACCTACCTGACTTCAATCCTGCGTGAATGCAAAACATCAGTGTGTGGTGTATAGATCCATCTACATATAAACATAGTCCTAGTGCTAATGGAAGACGTATTAAATTATTTGTAGTCAATTATTCATGACTTATTCTCCATGGTATTCAAACATTTCCACCCTGCCCAGGCCACATATTCAACCAGTAGTCAATGAAACTGCAGACTGAAGTGTTTATGGTACTCACAACCACCTTATACGAATCTGAGGCAAGTCCATGTCCAACCATTTTTGCGTGATGGTGTTTATGTGTCTCATGCTGGGGACTAAATATATCTTCTACTTCAAGATGATCATTTTCAGTGTTATGTTCAAAGGTAAATGCAGTGTAACATTATTGCAGGATCAAAGTAGACCACATTATTTACTTTAAGTGAAGCTATTTCACTTGATTCACTTGCCGACACTGCATCAGCGGCTGAAATGAAAGATGAGCATGGATGCAGCGTGCTCAGAGCACAGAGAAATATTTTGCAGGCATATGATTGGTTTACATTTACAGTATTTATCAGACGCTTTTATCATTCCCTAACTACAGGGGGCAGTGTCCCTGGAGCAACTTGGGGTTAAGGGTCTTGCTCAGGAACCCAGTGATGGTATGCTAAAGGTAGGATTCGAACCCATGACCTCCGGGTCCAGAGGCAAGTATCCTACTAGGCCAACACCTTACAAGGTGTTCAATCACAATGTTCATTCTGGATTTGAAATCATTAAACCAATGCTCATTTTCTAAACAAGCTCGTGTAATCAATGATTTCGTCAACAGATGCAGCTCTTTTCATTTTGTTAAGGGGCTGAGGGGTTGTCTTGTTGACCATCACAGGAGCTTTTATTTTGTTTATTGATTTTTTTTGTTGCTTTTAGTTTGCAGCGGTGGCAGTGATTTCGGTGTGGTCTTTTTAAAAGTTCGACCGGGTCAAAAACAAATCCCAGACGACAGAATAAGTGAAGTCAATCACCGTTTTCCAACACTTTAGAACAAATCCAAACTTTTTTTTTTAAACTAAAAAAGTATAAAATGCCCATAAGATGCTTGGCTTGAAACTGTAATTTCATCTGTAAAGCTGGCATTTAACACTTGGCTGAAAAAACGGCTCTGGATTTGGAAGCTGAGACCTCCCTGCTGTTCCTCTTGCACTGTCTTTATTATATTTAGCCTATATCCTTTTTAAAATTAACTGATGATATCAATCACATTTTACACAAATTTGTGATATCCTGCTACTTTATGTTTCCTTTCTTTTGATGAGAGCAAAAAATTAGTTCTAATTGCGCCCCCCTTTTGTACATTAGATAGTCAACTAAAGTGCATGTGACTCTTACTGTGATTAGACACAAGAAGAAATCAATATAATAAAGGGTAAACATATTGTGCTGAAATTGTGCAGCCATTTATGAAGACATTAGTTGTATCTGTAAACAGTTTCTAAAGAATCAGCAGAGTATTCAAGTATTTTAAATGCTTATATTCTTATTATTATCCCAATTGCTGCCCCATTTTTTGAACAAGCAGAAAATTGTGCTATGCTGGCAGCAAAACCTGTTTTTACCTGCAGCTCTGTGGGTGTTTGCTGGGGCGTTGTCACCTCTTGTAGTTCAGTCACTTTTCCCTGCAGGACCTCCAGTACCTCCTCCTTACTCTCCAGCTCCAGCTGTTCAAACACAGGAGAAATATCATCCTTTCCACATCATTTGATGCAATTCAGTCCATTCTCATTCTCAGCATGGGATTGCGAGGACTTGTTTGGTCGGTCTTGCCACTGACCTTAAATCGATCAAGGCGCTCCTCCATATCAGGACTGGATAAGAGGGTAAGACCTCCCTCGCTGAGTTCACTAACAGAAGTGACACTCCAGCACTCGATGTCATTGGCAATAGAGTTTATCTCATTCCATAAGACAAGAAAAACCGAGAGACGATCGATGTCAGCATCCATCCTCTCAGATGTCTGTAAGCAGAAGATGTGAACAGAGGAACACATGGGTTATATTACCTCAATATTAGGATGGTCTTGGGCTGGTTTTCCTCTTTGTAAACCACAAAAACATGAAGTCCAACAGATCTAACAGATCTCACATCCAGCCACTGGTCCACGATGGTGTCCATCTCAGTGCGGACGCTTTCTCCCGCGTCTTCCGAAAGCTTTCTCAGCTCACTGATGAGGTGTTTGCCTTTAGTAATGAACTGATTCAGCTCCTCCTGTGTGCTTGCCAACTCAGGTCTCACCGCCTCCAGCTAAAGAGAAGCAGATAATAATGATAAATCAAGCCATGTAAGCGCAGTTTCCACTGGGTATCGTGAGGAAATGTGCACTGTCCCCTTACTTTTCAAAATCTAGTTGTTGTCAACTCTCATTACACCATAAGCCATAGGAATGTACTCAAATCCAAATCCATTTTTTGACATACAATGAGGTTTTTTCTGCCCAGAGCTGCTTGTTATTATTTGGGAAAAAACAGCCACGACTGGCATGTCTGACATCTCATTATGTTTCTTCAAATTGCTTTATACCATTAAGGATGGCCACAAGATAGAAATGCCCTTTCTGCTTTGCAGCATAGGATTTTGTTTTCACTGACTAGCTGTTTTTTCCTAACACATAATGAAAAATGATCACTACATTCTGCGGTTGCCCTCACTGAGCTAAGGACGCAGATTAAGAGCTGAGTGCTCCCAACTACCTCACATTGAGGTGAAAATATATTAATATATTATATATTAATGTTATGTGAATAAAGTAGTAGTTCCCATTTCCCAAGCAAACTGCAAAATGTTAACATGTTATAAAATGCAAATGCAGTTTCCGTGGAATTTATTATTCACTAAAACTGAAGGATATTTCTGTATCTTTATTGTAAATAGTTTCTTTTACAGTGTTACCTTTATCCATGATCGAGATGCTTATCTGAGTGCTGAAAATATGTCATACTCTGAGAACCCTCAGCATATTTTTCTACTTTGTATACTCCAGTTTTACATGTAATCTTTCAGTAAACATTTAAATTTACGGCCTAATTCCAAACCGAATTAACTTGTTAGGTGGTCAGGGAGAATCTCCTGGTTGTTAGGAATCGCCGTTACAGTCTTTCTTGTAACAGATATGTTTACTATGCATTAGTGAGATGCTGCTTTTTCTTTTTACTTCAATCTCTGGCACTTGTGAGAGTGAGAAAATCGATAAAGAGAAAAACTGGCCAGAGCCAGTCCATCATCACCCAGCAGGTTGAATAAAAACTGATAGGACAGCAGTAAAAAAATACTGCATTGTAATAATAACAGCAGGCATTAGATCATGGATGAATAAAATGAAAAATAATGTAAAATAACATGATCAAACAACAAATCAGCTGACAAAAAGACGGTGCAGGGCTGATAGCCCACAGCACTTTTAGCATTTTATCATAAAACTCTATGTCTTTACATATAACATGTCTTTACATGGAAAATATTTTTGGCTGAATAAATGTAAACGTGTTTCAGGGCGCAAAAACTGTTCAGTTTGGGCTGTAAGCTGAAATTGGTAAATGATATCTAAATCTGACATGAGCAGTTGGGTTCCAAGCTCCTACAGTAGAATGAGAGAGTGTACTGACCCGGGAGAGGGCCCTCCGGATGTCCTCAGGGTTGTAATGGCTGGACTGGGCTGCAGTGACAGCGTGGCCTCTCTCGACAGCAGAGCTGATTTTGGACTTTAGAGCGAAGTAATCCTTACAGATCTCCAGCAAGCGAGCACACTGCTCCTGCCTGCACACAAACAAAGCAATAAAAACTCAGCTGCATCTCAGGATTTCAGCCTGAAGGTTCTCTGTAAAAGGAGATAAACTCACTCCTCAGAGATGAGTCTCTTTATCTTCTCCCAGGTGGACTGGACCAGGTTTACATCCTGCTGGGCCTCCTCAGCCAGCTCGTGGTCTCTGCGAGAAAGCTGCTCTCCTCTCTCCCCCAACCACAGCTGACTGTGCTTCAGGACCTGGAGCTCCTCCTCCACCTGGTCCAGCATCCACAGCCTGACACATACACACAAAGAACAAGAACACAAACGTAAATATGCACTTCCATTGCGCTATTATTCTGCTTTTATTTATTTTCTATGTATTCTTTCATTTTGTTATTTTTAAACTTCCTACTATTTTCACACTTAGTATTTTTATTTTATTCCTGTAAAGCGAATTGCATGATCTTTGTGTATGATAATGGCCTTGCAGGGGATTTTATTTACAAGGGAAACCAAAGACATGAAGGAGAATATCTAGAACCTTAAGAAGGGAACTGCTTTACTAGGTGAATGGGCGAAATACAGAGAAAGAATTTCACACTGTTGTGCTGTGGTGTGTTCACGTAACTATAAGGGGCCACTTGGCTCTATTTATTGTATGCTGGGTCAGAATAGGAAACCCCTGGGAAGAGGTGGAGAATTGGATGAGACACAGGTGAATACATTAAGGTGGAGCTAAAAACCAAAAGAAAAGACCTCATGGGTCAGAAGAAAATGGAGACAGAAATGAGCAAAACAAGGCAGAGTGTGACAATGGGTGGAAATAAGAGGTGACAGGGTCTAATCAGCACATTACCTCTGCTGGAAGCTCTGTGTGCTGGGATCAGTAAGCCACACTGTTTTGGTTCTTTCTTCCAGCTGCATTAGACTCCTCAACAGTAGGTCCTTCCTCCCTCTAAAGGAGTTCCACATGGCTGTTAGTGCTTCTGCCTCGCTCTGTCTCGTACCCAGACTCCTCTGAAGCCCCTGTAGGCCTGATCCCATCTCATCCACCAAGCGCCGGCAGGTGGTCCGGTCTTTCTCGGTCCCATGGAGGTGTAGGTATGCCTTATTTAGACTGCTGTCCAAACTTATAGCTTGCATCTCCAGGGAGGCCAACTCCTGGGACAGCCGTCCTAGTTCCTGGTTCAGCTCCCCAGCCTTAGCTTGGTCCCAGCTGTCCTGCTCTTCAACAGCTCCCTGGAGGGTCTGCAGTGAGCTTGTGCTTGATCTGTAGGCCACCAGGAAGCTCTCCAGTTTAACTGAGGCCTCGCTCCTGCGCTGCAGCAGGCTCTGAGACTCAGAGATGGACTGCAGACAGTCGTTCTTCCTGACCTGCAGTCGCTGGAGGTCCTCAGGAGCTAAAGATGGACCAAGAGCATCCACATGCTGCTGAAGTCCATCCATTGCCTCTCTCTGGTTTTGCAGAAGAGCCTCATCATCCTGTAGACATTCCAAAAGTGGGAAAAAAGTTTTTTTACACGTGAAGCAACTCAGTGAACTGCCTTTTTACTCACTCACAAAATTCTCCAAATTGGAGTGCCACTCACAGTTAAATAGCTTTTAATGCTTTTTAACCCTCTGAGGTTGGCAGATCCAAAAATGGATCCTTTTCGACTTTACAAAACAATCATCTAAAGCTCTGTGAGTTTTTGTCCTAGAAACATATAAGTAACATCACTAGGAACCTCAAACCCTCTACTTTTTAAAAATGTATTAAAAATAAAATGTATCGATGGCGCTTTGTAAATAGGATAAAAATAAAAGCATGCGATTTTCTGTCTCGCACATGCTCTTTCCACACACTGGAAAACTGGCTTTGGAGAGTGAGTCTGACCCTCAAAGTCTGATTTATCCGGTGAGACAGCGAGGATGAACAGAGGCACTTTGAGCTCCTCTTGAGTAAGTAGCCTAATATCTGTTTTACTAGCTGTTGTTGGTGCTT
>JBBJLS010000155.1:2929904-2944454 GCA_037577275.1 Bryconaethiops microstoma | reverse complement strand
CAAGACCCTTAACACCAAGTTGCTCCAGGGAGACTGTCCCCTGTAGTTAGGGAATGGAAGTCGCTTTGGATAAAAGCATCTGCTAAATACCTTAAATGTAAATGTAAATGTAAATCAGTTCTCAATCAGGAACAGGTGTTTTAAGGTCGGGTTTCTTAGTCCGTAGGCCAATCAGGACCTACAGGAAATGAGACAAAATACCCCAAACAGACACTACGTGCCTGGGCACGTAACACACCAATACCGTTTAAATAACTTTGCTAAAGAAGCTGCTTCTCTCCTTCTCTCCGACCCTCGCCTTTCTGCACCAATCCCGATACAACTGCCACTGATTGGCTGCTTTTTTTTTCTCTGATCTGTAATCTGATTGGCTCCCATCGAATTTGGTGGCAGAATGCAAGACTAACCCTTTGCTTGCCACATAAACAACCCCTACACAATTTAACTCAGAGGTATACCTGTAACAGCTTTAAGTAGCTTGGACTACACCTGTGAAACTTGAAATGCGTATTCTAGTGATGACAATATATAAATATGTTCATTTTGAGACACATGTGCCTTGAAATCCCAGAAGTATCGTTCAATTGTTTTCTGTGCGTAAAAATCATACATGCATTTTGGCCTACCATTTAGCCATTCTTTGACAAAATGATACGAAATTTACAAGGCGTTGAAAGACACAAATGTGGAAGCCTTTCACAATTTTGTCTGCAATAGGGATACATAGTTTCAGAAATTCCATAATTGACGTGTATTCAGTCAGAGTGAAGTGATGTCACCAAGTTTAACAATGAGCGGACTGACCATTTCATGCAAGTGTCACTCTTTTAACTTGAACGGATCATGAGTTAGCCTGGTGTACAGGCCATGGAAGAAATATTGCAATAAATGCAATTATCCTCTGTAGCCCCCCCCCAATTGGCTGATGTCAATTAAATCTTGCAGTACCACATTATACATCTGTAACAAAGTTGTTGCAGATCAGACCCAGCATTAGCAATTTGGGCCCATTAGGGTCAATTACATCACATTCATGTGAGTGTACTCGCAGGTCTTGGCCATACTGTTCAGAAAAGTCAAATATTTTTAATAATTATTTGATTCCGGCCTCTTTGGATTCATGTAAGACAAGAATTATGAAGTTTTATTTCTATGTCTCATATGTCATGATTTCTGTTCGAAAAACCATTGTCATGTTAGAACATGTGCTATAGCACCCCCCAAGGGACAAAGTGGACCAAATTTGAGCTACATCATCTAACCTTGTATGTTGAGCTACATCATCTAACAAATCTACCAAGTTTGAGAATCATCGGCCTGGGATAGCCATGATTTTTGCCATGTAGAAATTTTTGGCGCTGTTTTAACTGATATTGGCCATGTATACGGTCGTATGTATATGGTCACGTACATTTCAGAATGTGCTAGAGCAATGTCTTCAGTCGTGTGGCCAATGAGCTCACAAATTTGCATTCTACGCCAGGAGAGAGAGAGAGAGACAATTTCGTGCTATAAGCGCTTTGTGACCTGTCATAGCGCCACCAAGTGGTAAAAATGGACACAAATTGGGGTACTGCTGTTGAGTTGATATGCAAACCTCAGCTTTTAACTGGGGTGAACAGAAATTATTTGAACCAAACATATTCAACCAAAACTGTTCTAAAAATCCTGCATGTGGCCTTACCAGAATTATAGAAGAACTAATGACCCTAAAACATGACACTGCAACCACCATGTTTCGTAGTTGTTTTTTAAACTGAAATGCAATGTTTGTTTTTTAAAAGCATTTAAGCTGTTTTTTTGCCTTATCATTTAGCAACAATATTCATTATGGCCAGAAGAGGCTTATCCTTGCTGTCATTCCATACACACACTTTTTGTTCAGTGTTTGCCTGATGGTGGAGTCATGACACTGACATTTGTTAGCATAAGAGAGGCCTGCCGATCCTTATTTGTAACTATGGGGTTCCTATATTAGGCACCTTGCTCTCAGAGGAGGCAAATAGTTGTGGTTGATTCACTCCATTTGTACTTTATTTGTCTGACAGTGGTACAAGCCTGATGATTATTGGCAACTATTTTCTGACATCCTCAGAAATCTCTTTTGATCAAGGCGTGTAAATAATTAGACAATTATTGACAATTATTGTTTGGTAGGCAGACACTGATCAAGCTTTGCCCTAATTAAAAATTAGTTAGTTAATGTGTGTGTGTGTCTATATAAGCATTATCTCTTCAGGTTAGTCCAGCTTAATCTGCTACTGTTTTGCTTCTCCAGTACAAAAGATACTATTTAGACTGAGCCCCGTTTCTCTCTCTCTCTCTCTCTCTCTCTCTCGCTATCTCTCTCTCTCTCTCTCTCTCTCGCTCTCTTCTTTCCCTGTTTGTTTTTTTTAATTCACACAACTGCTACAAAAATAAAAATTAAATCTCCAAACTCTCTTTTTAAATATCAGATTGTGCGTGTGTGTTGAAAGGCTGGTATTTCCAAAGGTTTCTTTTGTTATTCTGTGCTTATGCTGCTTTGAGAGGGTGAGTGCAGGGAGAAGAGCACCTCTCTTGTCTCTGTCTCTCTCTTGCACTTTTTCTCCTCTAACATTTGTTTTTTTCTCTCACTATCCCTTCCACGTCTTCTCCTAATGTCTGCTTTCTTTCCATCATTCTCTCATTTTTTGTTTTTTCTCTCTTTCTCATACTCTCTTTTACTCTCTCCTTTTTTATTTCTCTCTCTCTCTCTCTCTTGCTGCAGGGTGTGTGTTTTGATTTTCTGTTTTGAAACATTGTGCAAGCATCTATATACACACACGCACACACATTATTTCCTTTAATTTTCCTTACTCCACCGTCACTGTGGGGATAAACATCCTGTTCCTCTGTTCCTCTGAAAATTACACGGTTTTCCCCTTAACAAACACAGAAGACAGAAATCGGAAGTCTGCTGCTTTGTAATTTTATATAAGCTTATCTTATTATCTTGTTTGAGATTACTTAACTCAGTTTGAAGTGAGAGTGATAAGTGATAGTATACAGTTTTTATGATGCTAATTGGTGGCTTCCAATAATAGTTATCTATAGCTACTAACCTCATATCAGTGCAAAACTAAAGCAGAAAACTTCAGAGACAAAACATGTTGACTTACTGACCACTTTTGGAATAAGAAGAAAATGGCAAATCTGAGTTACTCTAAATGAAGTGTCAAAAAAGGTGAACAAAAGTTGCTTTTGAGTTTATTTTGAGTGTCCTTAACTAAAATTACAAAATTATATTTTAATTATACATCATGCTGCTAAATACATGGTTCTGCTAACTGTCTGTATTTCTACTGCACTAAAAATGAAATTCTGAAATTACCTCAGAATGTCAAGCAGTTGTCAATATATGGTTATATTTAGCTATTAAAAGTAGACGTGGCATTGTCATGGTGTGGTGGTGGCCTAGTGGTAGGATACTTGCCTCTGGACCAAGAGCTCATGGGCTCGAATCCTATCTCCAGCACACCACCACTGGGTTCCTGAGAAAGACTTTTAACCCCAAGTTGCTCCAGGGAGACTGTCCCCTGTAGTAGAATGGAAGTCGCTTTGGATCAAAAGCATCTGCTAAGTGCCGTAAATGTAAATGTAAATGTCATGTTTGGCAGCCGCTAGAGGTCTCCCTTTTTCTGTTCTGCGGGTTCTTTTATTTTGACATGTTCTGAGCACACCGGTTTTGGGTTTGTTTATTATTAGTTTCAGCTGACAGGTGTGCTCAGGGATAGTAATGTTCTGTTTGTATTGGATTGTGGGTTTTGGCGATTTAGTATTTAAGTTCATGTTGTGTGGTTCCTCAGTGTCGGTCTACAATCACCCTACCAAGGTTCTGGTAACTCTTGTCTCTCTTTGTTGGAATATGTATTTATGTTTAGGCTGTTGTGCCTGTTTTGGTTTTGTTTGTGTAATAAATAATCATTAAAGATGAAAGTCTGCGTCTGTGCTCCCTGTCTCGAGAGAGAGAGGGGAGTTGTGACAGATGGACCAACCACATACCAAGGCGCAGCAGACTGGGCTATGGGCCCATGGAGTAAAGGAGAGAGCTCCCTGAGTGAGGTGAGCTGGACCCAGCTGTGAGATGGGCCGGGAGAAACGAGTCGGTTTTCCATCACCGAGTTGCTGGGTGGGTTCAGTTCCGAGGACGAGGGGAAGGACCAGGACTGCTGAGGCAGCAGATTGGTGGATGCCCTCCCGATTCTGGGTCTGGCAGTGTTCGTGGACCCTCTCGTTTTTGGTCCGACCGCGGAAGAGCTCCTGCTTAAGCTCACTGTTTGTCAAGGGGGGAGTTCCGTGGTTCGGAGGCAAAGACAGCGAACCATGGAACTGGTTCATGATGCCCCGTCTCCAGTCCACCGACTGGCTACCCGAGAAGTCCGTGACTTCCTCCAGGACTCTCCCACCCAGGCCTCATCAGGCGAGTCCCAGGCAGGACCAGCAAGCCTCACTCGCGGCCACCTCGGGCTCCCAAGTCCTGAAGCCGCCAAGAGAGGCTACATGGCCTAGCCAGCTGCTAACTCCAGCTACGCAGCCTAGCCAGCCGCTCCCAGAGGCTCCGTGGCCTAGCCAGCCGCTCCCAGAGGCTCCGTGGCCTAGCCAGCCGCTCCCAGAGGCTCAGTGGCCTAGCCAGCGACTCCCTGAAGCTCTGCGGACTAGCTAGACACTCTCTGAAGCTCTGCGGACTAGCCAGCCACTCCCTGAAGCTCTGCGGACTAGCCAGCCACCAGTAGCAGCCCCAAGAGGGCTCCAGCTGCCAGTAGCAGCCCCAAGAGGGCTCCAGCCGCCAGTAGCAGCCCCAGCAAAGCAGTCAGCACGAAGAGCAGCGGGGGGAAAGCGGTTGCGTGGGGTCACAAGGGATCCTCAGGTGTGGACATGGGGGACGAACACGAGCTGCTCTGGCCGGTGAAGCGGCCAGCCGATCTGCCCTGGCCGGTGAAGCGGCCAGCCCAAAGTGCAGAGATGGGGAGGCGACTGTGTGGGGCTCACACAGGCCGTGTTTGCCCGCCTCTGCCCCTCCTCCACCTTTCTGGAGGCCTGGTGGACCTTTTGGGCACCCCGGCATGGTGCCCTTGGGAGGGAGGTACTGTCATGGTTGACAGCCACTAGATGTCACCCTTTTTCTGTTCTGCAGGTTCTTTTATTTTGACATGTACTGAGCACACTGGTTTTGGGTTTGTTTATTATTAGTTTCAGCTGACTGGTGTGCTCAGGGAAAGTGATGTTCTGTTTGTATTGGTTTGTGGGTTTTGGGGATTTAGTATTTAAGTTCGTGTTGTTTGGTTCCTCAGTGTCGGTCCACCGTCACCCTACCAAGGTTCTGGTAATTATTGTCTCTCCTTGTTGGAACGTGTATTTATGTTTAGGCCATCATGCCTGTTTAGTTTTTTTTGTGTTTAATAAATAATCATTAAAATGGAAGGCTGTGTCTGCGCCGCTCACAAAATCATTGTATATGTTGTACACTTAGCTTGTCTTACTCATAAGCACTAAAATTACTTATAAACAATGAAAGTGTGTGTGTGTGTGTGTGTGTTCATGCAATGTAAAATTGTTAGTGATATTGAAAGAAAAAAACAAGAATGTTGTTTATCCTATACCAAGGTGCACTGAAGGTGTTCAGTAAGCCTGTAGTATCTTACAAAGACACTTTATGGAGGTCTTTCTTTTGCTAACGGTCTGCATTTCTACTGCACTAAAAATGAAATTCTGAAATTACCTCCAAATGTCAAGCAGTTGTCAATATATAGTTATATTTATCTATTAAAAGTAGAAGAAGTAGCACAAGTTAATAGATCTATGTAATTCATATATTGGACAGGCTTTCATAGAGACATACTTAGCTTCAGGGCCCTGCTCTCACTCTTAGTTCCTCCAACAACAGATTCAACAGATTCAAACCCCCAACCCTGGAGGTGTGGGATCAATAGCACTTCCCACTTTACCACTGTTGGGCCCCTGACCAAACGCTTATTAAATAAATCTGAAAACTATATTTCAATGAAACAATGCATCTCACTTATATGCATTTGTTAAGTAATATGCACAAGAAGAAACTGACAAAAAGAAGGAGTGTAGGATTGATTTCTATATTGGACTGAGAGACTACTATTCTGCAGTAAAACCAAAATAAAGAAACTGATCAGAATTGTTTATAAAGCACAAATAATACACAACATGAGCATGATTATTGATTTGAACAGATCAATAGTACATTAGCCCTCTGAAGTCGGAGGATCCATAAATGGATACTTTTCAGTTTTCCAAAATAATAATCTATAGAAACATATAAGTAACATCGCTAGAAACCTCAAACCCTCTACTTTTCAAATATGTATGTTTTAAAATAAAATCAATATCACCAATATCGTTGGCGCTTTGTAAATAGGATAAAAAGGAAGCATGCGATTTTCTGTCTCGACGCAGTGACGCCCCTCAGCCATTCGGATGTAAAACAGCAATCTGAATACCTGAACAGCAGTGGTGTAATTGGCTCATTGTGCAGCAGGGGGCGTTGAGAACGCCCCATTTCACCACTGTAAACAAACGCACATGCACGTTCCACACACTGGAAAACTCGCTTTGGAGAGTGAGTCAGACACGCAAAGTCTAATTTATCTGGTGAGACAGCCAGGATGAACAGAAGCACTTTGAGCTTCTCTTGAGTAAGTAGCCTAATATCTGTTTTAATAGCTGCCGTTGGTGCTTTTTCGGTTAGAGTTATAAGGAGAATGAAGCTGTATCTAGTCTTTTGCTGGCCAGATGATCATATGCAGGGAGCAGGGAAGGACAACAAAAGCTCTGTGGAAGTGTGGTGCATGTAATGTGTACCTTTGCCCTCATCAGAAAAGAAACTGTTATGCTGCTTGGCATCGCGATTAGACTGCTTATTGTATTTTTATTGATACTTATATACTTAAACTTTATTTATACTTATATACTTACACTTATATATTCATGCTGTTTTTTTACTTACACTATTTTTGTGATGTTGATACTTATTTCTTCCATTTTTACCGTGTGTAGCAGAGTCTATGTTGTACCAGTATGTGATAAAAGTCTTGAACTCTGAGTATTTAAATATTTGTAAAAGATTTAGAAGATTTAGTTACTACAGAAGATTTGGGAGCAGGACCAGGCAGACAATGACGAGCTAAAAAAAAAATTGCCAATTCAAAAGAATGCATTCAAAGAACATTCTTTACCTTGATCTGGGCACAAGCAGATGTCAAGTCTGTGATGGAGATTTTGGATTTGCTCCTCATCTGGCCAAGAAAACTCTCACTCCACGTGATGAGTGTCACCAGAGACTGGTTAAACTTCTCCAGCTGAGCTTGATGGGCCTGAAGTTCTTGAATCCTGGAAAAGGAATTAAAAATGATCAACACTTGACAGTATTACACAGTGTATTAATATCACATAACTAATATAGAGCATTTAGAGAAATAAACACTGGGAAAATGTAAACCCATAGAAAACCACCACAGTGAATTAAAGGGGAATGTATCTTCTATCAAAGTGGGAATATTGCCTGAAGTCAAGTCAGCATCAAGGCCATTCCTCCTGACCTGCAATTCTCAGTAGAACATGCAGTGAAAAAAGATCACAGCAAGGCTTGAGTGTGTACCTGAGAGGTATGTTTGTACTAAGAGAGCACCATCTCTCCTCCAGGCTGCAGTGGAGCTCTGTTAGTTCTCCCACTCGTTCCTCTGACATTGTGGGATTCAAAGTCTCAGCCTGGGTCTCCAGCTTCTCCAACAAGGACTCCTGAGAGGGAACCTCAGACTGCAGGTCCTGGCCAATCACAGCATCAGAGTAATTTATAAAACAATTAATCACAAAGACAGGTTATATAAAGTGGAACATTTTTCAATAACCTGAACGTCCACTGGAAAGACACTTCAGCCCTTAGCTCTTCTAAATGCTCTTTCTTCAATACTACCATGAAAAGAAAACCTAGAAAAACTAAACCCCAGTTCCTCCTCTAGTATGAGCTTTCACATCCTTATGTGATGAATTACCTGCAGCATTTGAAGCTGGCTGTGAAGCTTGGCTTTATCCATAGTCAGGTATGGAGAATCAGAGTTGCAGAGAAACTCGCACCTGTCCAGCCAGCCCTGCAGAACTGAGAGATCTCTTTCATATCTAGTAAATGAAAAGTCACAACATAAAACCATGACTTTTTGTGTCTACCATTCCATGCTCTACTATGTGCAGTAGTCTTATCATTTGCAATATCACTACTTTTGTCACTATTATGCAATAACGGACTCAGTATAGAAAACAGTTCCAAAGAGCTATTTGTGTTAATTAGCGAACTACTTCAGCAGTCATTTTATTTATTTATCTATAGTAGTCAAGTCCACCTTTCCTTCTGATCACAGCATTTTGTGTATATAGTATAGTGTATTTTCTGAAGAGTTTATTTTCTGAAGTGTTTTATTTTTAGACTTTATGTAATTTCTTTCGGGATCAATAACATTTTCTGATTCTGATTCTGATTCTACTCCAGCCCAGGCTACTAGACAAATAAGTTAAATAAGAACTTACTTCTGCCACAGAGTCAGCAGATCCTCCAGCATGGCTTGTTTTCTGGCAGCGTCCTGTGTGTGCTGCGTAAGAGTGTGCTGGAGCTCTGCCACCTCTTTCTCCACCTGACCCCCATCAGAAACCCTTCTCAAGCCCAGGCTCAGTGACACCAGCCTGGGCTGCAGCTGCTTCAGAGCCTGCCAGAGCTCCTGAAAGAAAAGGGATTGTGCATAAGCAAATAATCTCTAAAAACAGAGTAAACTATACATTTACACCTATGTCCCAAATGTTGTCAAATTACATTTTCTACATGAAAATAAGTACACATCCTCTCCAAACATTTTCTGCAATTTTTTGTTTACTATTCTCATTTATTTGCTGAGTTTCACACGCTGAAATATTTGAAAAATATATACAAAACTTATTTCTATCTTTTAATTGGGGTCTTATTACAGCCATTTTTGTGTTTTAATTGTTCCTTGTTTTGTTAAATTCAGCAAATACACAGCATTTATGCAATAAAAGTGTGTTCTCTGTAGTCGGAGTAATTATTTTCACTTTAGATATCAAGACAACACGTAAACTGATGAAAACCTTTAAATTTTACTATTTGACTCTACAGCAATGTTTCTTACTTCTAGACTTTTGAATTATAATATGACCATTACTACAAACATAAAAACGTACCAAATGATCATGCAGAGCTTGGTATGTGCTTGAAGATGATGAGCAGGAAGCAATTGGCTTGTTCAACATGTCTGCAAGCTCTTTTATCACATTTTTCACCTGAAAGGCATCAAATCAACATGAATAAAAGAACAACGAACCATAACTTTTTTCAATCATATACTCAAAACTGTAAAATCAGTTAGAGATAAATGGCTTATGTGGAAGTACCTCACACAGATCTTCAGTTAACTTCATCTTATGAGAAGAGCTGGCCTGAAGCTCAGCCATTCGCTGCTTCACATTGCTCTTAAGCTCCTCCCAGTACCTGCCAACCTGCATCAAACGGGCTTGAAAGCGTTCCACCTCCCCCGGAGTAATGAAACGAGTCAGAGAATGAGACTCCATCTCCAGCTGGCTCAAGACATTCATTCTCTCTTCTAAACCTGCTTTCATTGCCTGAGAGAAGAAAAAAGAGAAAGGCCCATGAGAATAAGTTTAGTATTGTTCAGCCTTCAAAGCAACAGGCTGCCTAAAACTGCACATCTACAAGATGTTGTCTGAACCCAGGTATTAAGTTTCCATCTTTAGTTCTTAACAACATTTAGTATTTAACAACAATAATTTGGCAGTCTTTGTTAACTGGACTTGTTTAAGCAGCTTCTGACTCTCTGACATACTGTTGTCAATACAAAAAGTGTGATGCAAAGCTAAAAATAGCAGCTATTGTGAAACGTACATTTTGTCTAAACGTTTGTCCATTTTTTATGGGCAACAGTATGTCATGCAGTCACATGAACAGTTTATTTGTGATGATTTAGGCATATTAAGGCATAGCTGTTATCTTGCTAGCTACCTTAACCTCTAATGTAAAGGAAAGTGTAAAGTGGTCAATTTTAGACCTGTCGCCTAGATCGCCCACTTAAGACCCAAACACCCTCCACCCTCCAGTTGACATAAATCACCCTCCACTCCCAGGTGAAAAAAGAAAATGCCATTACCCTCAACCCCTCTGCCAAAACTCACCTAGAATGCCAGAATGGCCAGAAATGCTATTGTGTGTTACTTCAGTACAACTAAAAAACTTCAGACACCAAACATGATCAACTACATTTAGCATTAAGGCATTCAACAAATGACAAAAAGCTGATTATGTTTCACTCTTGTGAACCTGTGAACAACAGCATACAACAGATCAATATTAAAATAAGAACTGACTAAAAATTCACACAGCCTGGGATTGCATTTCAAAAGCACTGTGACTATTACCCGCAGTGAAACACCCCCTAGATTTGTTTTTCATTTGGGCTATTTTTTAAAGTCTGTGATGTCCAGTTCTGCGTCTCTGCTACCCATGATCTGATTGGCCTGAATCAGATGTTAAATATTACACATGCACACAGATATGAACATTTCAGTAATATTTACACTGAGAGTCGGATACAACCATCATTCAATGACAGTGTGTGATGCAGTAATGTTTTAACTGGCTTGATTAGGAGTCGTATTGGTGTTAGTTGGATTAGTTAGAACCAAGCAGTGATGCTTTAGCAGGTGTTAAGAAGGGGCTTTCAAATGTGGTGCTGCAGTGTGTGAACTATGAATAAGTGTTAGTAGTTATTGACAGCTGATCCCTTCTTTTCGTCGGTATGACCAGGTAAAATGTGTACATTTGACTATTAATTGAAAAGTTACTTCACACAAAAATCATCGTTTACTGTTCCAGTCAACTCTCATCATTACCTCTACAGCCTGAAGCTGTTGATCCAAGGGAACAGAGTTGAGGTCCAGATCCGCCAGCTCCCTCTCTCTCTCACACACCCAGCAGGAGAAAGCTTCGGACTCATTGTTGAAATGCTGCCACCCTGCCTGCATCTGCTCAAGTTCCAATATCCTGCAAGGACAGAGACATAAAGAGGGACATGTCACACACAGGAATAGTGTTTAAAGCCTCTATCTGTAAACTGACTGACCACTCTATTGTTTTGAAGCTGCTGTGAATGTGACTCTTTCCACATTTTTAAACCAAATGATCAATACAATTGATCAAGAAGAAATGGGGAACTTTCACAAATACAAATATTTGTTCCAAAGAAATCTCACATTTTCTCAAGGCCAACTTGTATCTCCTGTGTTCCCTCCTGGGCAGCCTGGGCCTGACTCTGCAGAAGAGAATGATTCTGGGCGCCCAGCTGGATCTCAGCAGCTTTCTTCATAAGCGACTTGGCCTGAACTGTGAGCACACCTGCTTTTGTGTGAAGCTCCTGTACACACACAAGCAGACACACACCATATTCATATAATGGATATACCAGAAAAAGCTCATTGAAAAACACAGACATACACGGTCAGTTTTTCCTCTAGATATTTTTTTCAGTCAGGTAGTAGACCCTTCAAGGCCAGCTGTATTGTCTTGCACATGCGGTCATCAAAAACGCGTAGCTGATATAGTATCATCACATTTTACATTTCTACGCATTTATTTTTAAAAGGTTCAACAGTGATTTGCTTTTGATAACAAAGGCTTTGTAAAGGAAGGAAAAGCTAACGTACACATAGTTTTTCTACTAGATATTTTTTTCAGTGAGGTGGAAGACCCAACTTTGTTGTCTCGCACATATGGTCAACAAATATATACAGACGGGATGTTATGATGTTTTACATTTCTTTCTACACATTTCTTTTTAAAAGGTTCAGTAGTGAACTGCTTTTGATAACTAAGCCTGTGTGTAAACATAAGTTGTGTGCTTATGTTTACACATACAGGGCCGTTCTCTTTGTAATAAATATCACATGTTAATGAAACCACTAATATTTCAGTTTTCTTTAAGGAGCACCTAGCTAATTCAGTGGTAGGGGACACACTGTATATTTATTGCTATATGCAATGTTCTTACTTTGGCATGATCAAGTTCAGTAGTTAGACAGTCCAGACTGCTGAATATGAGCTCCTCCTGCAGAACAGGAGTGGTTCCGTGCACAAACTGCCATATTGCGTGTCTATCCACCTCAAAGTCCTGCCATGCGTGCACAGTGGCCTGAAATGCAAAGGCAAAAATCAGACACACACCATACACATACAATGGACTTAGAATATTCTCTATACATGTAGATGACAATAAAGTTCACGTTGACTTTGACATGGACACAAAAAACGGAAAGAGAGCATTGTTTGCAGCAAATGCATTATTTTTAGATTTATTTTTAGACAAGCATTTTGTGTACATGTCTTGTAAATCTCACATTTAGCAGGATAAAAACTCTCCACTGAGGGAGCTATAAGGGAAATTTTTATGCCTATAGACTTTTTGTATATAGATTTTTAGATGTTTTATAAGTGTGGTGCCTTACAAACAGTTTACACACAATAACACTGTCTATCCTTGTTTAATTTACATGTATTACCAAGTAACCTTCATTTCTTTTACTGTGGCATAAGTCATGCCATAACAGGAAAAGGAAATGTTCTCCACGAAATCGCCTGAATCAAAACAGCTTTCATACCCAGCTGGCTGCTTTTATCACAATTTATCATTCTTCTGGAACTAAATATAGATAGTTGTTGTACCTGCAGATGTTCCTCCTGAGCTGCCGTACTGTCCTCTCCCAGCATCGGTGTGCCATAAGAAAGTGTGCAGCTCTGTCCTTGCAGCTCTGAGTCCGTTTTCTCCTGCTGGGCTCTCAGTCTCTGCTGCTGAAAAACAGGATAGGTTAAAATAACGAGCTCTGACTTTCAGCTGTCTGTAATTTATTAATATAAATTTACAGAGGAGTATTGGGGCCCCTACCTGGTGAACGAGGAGCAGATGTCTGGCCTCTCTGGCACTCTCTGCATTCAAGATTCTGCTGTGCTCCTGTGTTAGTGGCAAATCCTCCTCTTGACTCCTCTCACTGTGCCCATTTAGAGACATGTCCTTACCACACAGAGATACAGAGAGCATGTTAACTCCAGTACTCTCTCTCACACAAACACATTTGGACACCACGAAGCCAGACAGTTAATTCCACACCTGCTCAAATAAACCATAGGAGTGGGTTCCCAGAGATTAATCTTAGTTCTGGACTACACAGTATTATGAATGGAGATTTTCCATTGAAACAGAAATATAGTCCAGGACTGGTCTTAATCCCTGTCTAGGAAACTTGCCCACTATTTCCAAAAGCATGTAAGGGACTACAGAGAGTGATCAGGGCTGCACCAGATCAGCTCTATGATCTCTAAAGGACATTTATACCAGGAGATGCAGGACCAGGATTATTACAGACTCATCTTACCCTGACCTGCTGGAATCAGGCAAACACTTCAGGAGGAGCTCAGGAGGAGGAGCTTCTGTGCTCAGACCATAAAACTCTTAACCAAGACATACCATCAAAACTTTAAACCGTTCATTATAACACTAACTGCACTTTCGACCACGTTGTATTTCACCTGCACTTTGTTATTTGTCAATAAACAGCAACTAGCACAATGCACTTTATAGGACATACTCTATTCTGTACATTTGCACAATCTTTTTACACTTGTTTGCACATGTTTATTTAGATATCCATATACTGCATGTGTATATATATATAAAATATATGTATATATATATACACACACAAACACACACACATATATATATATATTTTTTTCCACTATGTACAAATACATATACACATATATGTTTATATAGACACCTACATTAACATACACATACAAATGTCTGTTTATATTTTTTGTATTAGTTGTAAAGTCTACTTTTTTATTTCATCTTGTTGTGTTGTATAGATTGTTTTGCCACTTTCTGCTGCTCTTATCTTTGTTCTGTCCACTTTCTGCTGTAGCAATGCAAATTTCCCACTTCTGAGACTAATAAAGGTTTATCTTATCTTACCTTATCTTATCTCATATCTTTTTCTGCATATTTTTATTACTTAGTTTTAGCCATTCATTTTCTCTTTAATTGTTTGTAAATATAATACACAGTCTCACATAAATTTCAGCGGCGCAGTACACTACACATTTATCTAAAGAATCTTGAATCTTGAATGTGGACATCTCTAACAATTAGTGAATTTAGCTACTTTAGCGTGTTCCTATTACTAGTATTTGCATTCAGCTGATCACACAGCTTGTACAATCCCACAGAAAAGCATTGCTAATAGAAGTGGATGCTCTGGAGCAGACAAACATGAGTCTAAGGTCACCATTCCCAATGACAAGCAGCAGCTAGAGGCATAAAAACCCATCATCCACTAATGCTTTTGTGGCTGAATATACACACGTGGACAAAATTGTTGGTACCCTTCAGTCAATGAAAGAAAAACTCACAATGGTCACAGAAATAACTT
>JBBJLS010000155.1:2886815-2901218 GCA_037577275.1 Bryconaethiops microstoma | reverse complement strand
TCCAAACAACGGCTGGAGGAACCGAGGAGGAATCTGGAACCGAACCTGTGTTCTCCTCACCAGCTCACATAATATCAGCTACTTTTACAAAAAATACAAATCCTGATACTTTTTACTGCTTTCTTGTTTGCTTGCATTTATTCTAATGTTCATTTTGCAGGCAGAAAGACACATTATCACACACTGAGAAAAATGGCTTTAAACAATTTGCATAGAAGCCTAGGACTTTTGCTCAGTACTGTATATTAGGAAGCTACAAAGGCTTGTTATTCTGTTTATAAGAAAGTGATAAAAGAGCAGTTTTTGCAGGTCCTGTCAGTTTGGCCATTGTAGTTATCAAATACGCAGTTTAGTGGAGTCTTCAGCCCGCGCTTCTCTAAACCCCCGGGGAAAAGTGCTGATTCTGAGAAGAAACGCGACAGACAGACTGACCTGATGTAGCCTTTTCCTCCACTAATCCCCAAACCCTTCTCTACTGCGAGCACACATCCAGGATTTCTCTTAAGACACCAGTCACATGAGCTGGATTTGGAGGGGAAAGCAGTCGAGTGGCAAAGTCATTCACGGGGAGATTAATATGAAAGTGAGAGAGCGAGAGGGAGGTGTTGGGGGGGGCTGAAAACAGGAGAACGAGTTAAAAACCAACTCAACCAGAGAGAATAAAACTGAGAGTAAGTAAAAAGTGGAGAGAGGGAGAGAGGGATGCAGGAAAAAATGAGCAGGGGTGACCTTAATTACCGTCAGTCTGGGAGAAAGAGAGAGAAAAAGAAAGAGAGAGAGAAAGAGAGAGAGACGGAGAAAGAGAGAGAGGGGAGGAAGAAAAGCAAGAGTGAGGATGACCCTAATTAGGGTCAATCCAGGGGAAAAGGAGAGAGAAATAAACAAGACAGTAACAGAGGGGGGGGGGCGTGAGAGAGAGAGAGACAGATAGAGAGTGAGAGAGAGAGAGAACAAAACATGGAAAGGGAGATAGAGAGAAACAATGGAAAGAAAGCAAAAAGACAAACAGAAAGAGAGAGAGAGAGAGTAAAATAAGAATGAGAGAAAGAGAGAGAGAGAGAGAGAGAGAGAGACAGAAGAAAAGCAAACATGAGGGTAACCCTAATTAGAGTCAATCCAGAAGAACAAGAGAAATAAACAAGAGAGAGAGAGAGAGAGAGAGAGAGGAAGTGGAGATAAATATAAAGAGTACAAGAGCAATGAGGGAAAGAGACAAACAGAAAGAGAGTGACAGAAAAGAGGAAGAGAGAAATGTTTTTAAAGATCTGTCTAATTAAGCTCTTCTGAGACAGAATGGAGGAGGGGGACGACTATGAAAGTCCAATTAGCGCTGCAATAATTCGGAAACTAATTGAAGTCAAATTCACGTAATGGGAGATTACATTTTTAAAAGAAGCACTCTGACTAATTGTGCAACGGATGAAAACTCAAACTGGAAATCAAGGAAACGGCTATCGAGAGAATGAGTCAAGGCCTTAAGCTAATTACATGCGTCTGGTCCTAATTGATTGAAATTGATTGTTGAGGCTGTCACTAAGCCATGCAATATTCATTCGACCAGGCGAACAAAGCCTCAGTACTGTTGGAAAATTTGGTGTCTGGTGTGTAACCAACTTAAACACACAACCTGGAGAGATATCTCTGATATCCCTGATATTCTATAGCAAAATCATATCAAAACACTGCAACTTCATTTGTTTACTTTCTTTTTTCTTCTTTTTTAAATAATAAATGCACCAATAAAATCACCTGGAATGACACCTCATTTCATGAATGGACATTTTGTCCCTTTCTCCTGCAGTGTTAGCACCTTTCAGATACAAACTTCTGTTACAACAGTACCAATATATAATCACTTAAACTCTTTAATAGTGGAAAGATGAACTGTTTAAGCCCATTGAACTGCGGAGCTCTTATGCAGTTATTAAACTTAATGAGGAATTCCATTGACTTTCCTCTTAGCTGAACTGTTAAAATGTGAACAAAGTCATTCAGAATCAGAGTCGGAATTGTTCACAGTGATAGCGAATGGAACCAGACGACTGAAGAGTATAATGTCTCTAAAAAGCCCGCTCACATGTGTTATGCCTGAGACATTGTTTTAAGACAGTTTGGAAAGAAACAAAACCTAAACTATAAATTTTATGAATTGTCCATGGCCGAGGCGGTAGTAGGCTGTAGTAAAAAAAAGTGTCAGAATCAGAATAAGAAAACCTTGTTGATCTCGGAGGAAATTGTTTAGGACTGCACAATCGCACAGAGACCCTGAGATGAGAATAATATAAATATTAGTCAAAAATAAAAGTAGAAAAATCAAATCAAAACTCTGCTGAAATATAATGATCTATAATAATGTCAGATTTTCCACAATTCTACTGATTACCATTGTATGTAAAAATGCAGAAGGCACAAATGAATATTTGTGCTGTAAACATCGCGACCCCTGTAACTATTCAACAAACAATTTCACATCAAGCCTCTCTGAATGACTTGGTTCTCGTCTCAACCACTGAATTATGAAGAACCTTTAAAAAATCAGTGGAATTCCAATTTAATGATTCAGTAGCTGCTATGAGACTAATATGTCATGTGGCTGTAGTGAGGGACTGAAGTGTGGGTGAGTGCAGTTTAGGGACTGATTGTTAGCAACCTTCTATTAGCGTGTGAACATTAGGACCAGTGCTTGCACTGTCTTGGCCACTTATATCACCAAAAGTATGTTGTGTTTGTTTTTTTGTCCGTGTTCAAACTCGCAGCTGCAGAAATTTGCGCGTTCATTAGAGCTAAAGGACACTAATGAGCTGTTTGAAGCCCCCTAAATGGAGCATTGCTCCCTGCCTCTGTCAGGCAATGATACGCAGGACCTGAGAGGCCTAATGGGGGTCATGGCAATGTGTGTGTAGTGGTTAACTAGGCCCTTACAGCTGGATATCTCTGAGAGCACTCGCTGGCTTTTTTTTTTTTTTTTTGTGGCGCTGTGAGCCACTCAGCCTGGGGTATCTGTCAAGCACGTGAGAAATGGGTTCATCCACAATATTGGGCGTACCGTAATTAAGCCCTAACCCAGCCTAAGAGGATTTGTCAAAATCGAAATGGAGGGTTTCCTCTCATCCGTGCTCTCCCTTCTATCTCTCTCTCTCTCTCTCTCTCTCTCTCTCTCCCTCTCTTCATCACACACATGCACACACACACACACACACACACACACACACACACACACACACACACACATTCACACACACACACTCCATTCTCCCCATCCATCCCCTCCTCTCTGTAGTGCCTAATCAAGTGGGGGCTCTTAGGCAGATGAAGGTTTCAGTCCTGCCTTTCTGCCTGTCCTTCAAATTCACACTCAAACACTTGAAGGACTCGTTCAGTAAAAAGTCCATTTTTACACATTTCTCTCCACCATTCCAAATGTAGCTGGTCAGTCAATACTTGTATGGTGTCTAATATTTGCTTCTTTAGTTTTGCACTGGAGCTATATGGCTAATGTAGCTAACAAGACGTTTACAGTCACCATTTAGCAGGCCTAAATCTTCACACGCTGAAACTGTGTGGAGCTGTACAGTAATCTGTAATACAGGGATCCTCATGAGGGATGGGACCCCATGTTCTACACAATGTTGCATTCTCACAACTCTGATACACACAACCTGACACATGAGGAGCTCTGAACTAGCTAATGAGTGAAATGAGGTGAGTTCAGAAAGGAAAAGCAGAAAAATATGCACCGTGTTGGTCTCCAGGACTGGGTCTGGGAGGTCTTGTTCTAATAGACCTGCTTATGTGGTTATTGCATGATATCTATAAAAATGAACAAAACAGGTAAATTATGGAAATTGCAAGACCTTTTCTTTAAAGAGACACCGGGCACAGAGTGTCTGTGATGCTATCTCACATTCTTGTGATTGAATTTGAAAGGTGAATGCTCTCGCTAATCGGATCATCAGTGATAGTCAATACTGATCAATAATCTGATCAAGTGCAGTCCTGCGGGTCCATGTATCGGCCCACACCTCTTTACTCTTATAACTACATATACTACAAGCACACAGTGTGAAAAAAGTGCATCACTGAAAGGACTCAAATGTGCATATAACTTCCACATGAAGGATAATACAGTGTTTTCTTTTACTCTACCTACTTTTCAGAAGGTATTATTTCTGGAAACTAAAAATGCATTTTCATGTCACAGCATCATTATACTTGCATTTCAGTAACATGCCCTAAAATGGATTCTTTAAAGGTTCTTTTGAAATCCAATGGATTTGTATAGAACCATGCACACTCCAACACTACATGAAACAACTGTTTGAATACGCAGATACTTTGGTTGGTTAAATGGTTCAGATGAGAAATATGTGGTATATGGTTCCTTAAAGAACGTCATTAAAATGTTTTTATAGCACCAAAAAGTGTTCAAGTTGTTACAAGTGAAAGAACCGTATATAAAACAATCTTTTCTGAAAGTGCATTCCAATTTCAATGTTAAATTTTGGTTCGAATAAAGAAACACACAATGAAAAACCGTCCAATCAGGACTATCCGAAAGCCAAGAGAGCTCTTCCTTTGGTTAGGATTTCAGGAGCTGGACTGAAGACATTATAATAACTACCAGTATAGGTAGTGCAATCAACCAATCACACTTTGATTTAAAATACTTGAGAGCAACAATTTTCGCATCTTAGGTTAACCATTAATTCTGATCTGCTGTTAGAAATAATAGTGAACAATAGAAACATAGCAATAGCTTTTGTATGCCAGTGATTTTTACTGAAGGAATCACTGCAAAACTAAATCTATAAAACTAAAGCTGTCTTAATGCACCAATGTGGGACCAAACCCTTGTTCAGGCACAGAGGAGAAAGTGTAAACAGTTCTCAGACTTTTGGAGGATTTCTATGCCTTCATGCAGGAGCTTTATAGACAGCTCCTTATAGGAAAGAGTTTTGATATGTGTGGTCATGGATACCAGAACATCTGATCAGATTTTGATTATAGAAATTCTGTACTGACACCTGATTTGGGTCTGGAGGATTAACGCAAACACCCAGCAGAGATTTGCCTCTTCATTCTGACATTATAACAGCAGGACGACATGAGCACATCATTCTGGAACGATACGTCAGTCACAGCAGACGCGTTTTGACACGGCAATGATCTGACACTTCTGCCAGGCGCCTGGACGGCTTTGTGTTCATGTTTACGGTAACATCCTCACACGTGTCACAGAAAATACTCATCACTAAAACGAGTGTAGTAATTGACCAAATATTAATGTGAACATGAATCCGCTCTGTAATCCTCTTTTGTTGCACCTGCAGAGGGAAAGAGAGACAAGAGAGAAACGAAAGGAACTTCATCCTTTGTTATCTTAATAACATTAATGATTAGTTTTGTGCCTTTAGGCAGTGAATTAGTGAGATGGAGATTCACAGGAGATGATTTGCATCATTTTGGGGGGGGGTTAACAAATGGACCTCTAAGAGGTAACTAAATCAGAAAGTCACTTCTCTCTCTCTCTCTCTCTCTCTCTCTCTCTCTCTCTCTCTCTCTCTCCTGCGTTCGTGCCTCTTCACCTTTTCCTCTCTGTTTCTTTAATTGTCTTGTGACCTCCTTCCCTCCATTTCTTTCATTCTCCACTATCCTAATACATTACTGCTACTCATCATCTATCGATCCAGCGCCAATTGCCACTAATGTGTAGTGACATATTAAATTACGTAGTTAAGGAAATTACATATTAAATCACAGTTACGCAACATTATGTAAAGTATCCATGTTTGATATTCTGTATCGTCAGCCTAAAACCTGCCTTCTGACTTTTTCTCATTAATTCCAATGTCGGATAATGTTAAAGATTTGGCAAACATGTAAAGATGAAGACAAGATTGTACACACAATATTGACTTTCCAGTAAGTGGAAATAAAAATCATACATTGTTTTTCATCAAGGTACAAACAAATAAATGTATCACAATGTCATCACTGGACAGCCCAAAATGCTGGGAAGAGAACATTAACCAACCATTCTCTTCAGCAGACTGATGCCCCGTGTGCTAGCATTGAGTGATGGCAGTTGAGTCCCACTTGATCCTGTTTACTCTGTGAAAAACCCTCGTAGCTCATCCTTGCTGGTCTATGATTCAGATGGGGCTTGTGTTAGTCTTCAAACCCTCATCAGTGGTCAGTTTCTGACCATCTTACCCACCCAGAAGGATCAAGGCCAGTTATGCTCTCTTCTTTTCCACTTGCACAAGTAACTGCGCTGTACCACAAACAAATGTCTTTCTATTCCATTTGTTTAATGTCTTTCCATTACATCTTTTCTGTACCCATGCTGCTCAACGGCAGGGCCAAAAGTGGGCCACAGCCAAGTTGACAGTGTCACTGCTTTCTGATTGGACAACAAATGTTGCCATGATAAAAGATGGGCTTGAAAAGAGGCCATTGTCCACAAAAAAAACCCTCCAACAACAATGGAAACTGGTGGTGGTGGCCTAGTGGGTTGGATTTTTGCTCCTGGACCAAGAGGTCGTGGGTTTGAATCCTACCTTCAGCACCACCACTGGGTTCCTGAGCAAGACCCTTAATCCCAAGTTGCTCTAGGGAGAAAGAAATGTAACCCCAAGTTGTCCCCTGTAGTTAGGGAATGGAAGTCGCTTTGGATGAGAACGTCTGCTAAATGCCATAAATGTAAAGATACAAACTAATCACTGGAAGTCGACAAAGTACAAGCATGACTGTCTGTTTGGGCTGAAGATAAATTTCAGGGAAATTTTCTAACACTGTGAGAAACGTGAAGGTGTCACATGACATCGCTAACAAGTTAGCTTGGTTGGGTTTTCATCGCATGACTAAATAATACCAAGAAAAAAACTACAAAACTCAAACAAGATCATAAGAAATAACCATAATAACAAATGCAGCTGGTTCTTTCCACTAGTTCGTCTCCATAGAAGAGATTTTGGGATGACAACAGGCCATAAACCGTGGGGAGAGAATGGCGTTGCTATTGCATCAGAAACACACTTACCGGGTTGAGATATACGGGAAAATCAAAACATGCTCAAATTTCTGTGCCATCGCAGCATGGTTTAGATACAGTACAGTTCTTGTACCCTTATGGAAAAGTGCCTTTGGACACCTGACCACAGATGACTCTCTTGAAAGTCCCATAATTATGAGAATTCTGTACTGATACCAGACATCATTATTTACATCTCCAGCAGTAAAGCGAATGCTCAGCAAGGATTTGCTTCTGGATTCTCATAAGAACAGAACAACTTGAAACATATAAATCTGCACTGAAACGCCTTTCACAATAAAATGCTTGATGTATTCAGACATGGCAGTGAATCAACACTGTATAATTTATGTAAGTCTTCAGAGCTAATTTAAAGCTCTGCGCAAGCGTGTGTATGGTAAAGGTTCACTGTAGACAATAGAAAACTAAATTCAGCCTAAATCCAAAGAGACACACTGCAGTTCTAACTCATCAAAATAATAGCCTTGGCTGGATGTATTTTTTTTCAGCAAATGCACTCAAAGGAAATTGTTGCATGAACGTAATTATGGCACACTTTTCCATTCCAATATAACCTCGGAACACCAGCAGCGCTTATTGTGAACATTTTTTCTGCTCGTAAGTCAAACAGGCTCCCTGGTTCAGTGTGTCATAGGAGCAGTGCAATAATTCAAAGCAGTTACTGAATAGATTTTTCAGCATTTAAACAAAAAAAGAGATATTAAAAAACGGACACAAACAGAAACGAGAGCAGGATCCCAATGCCCTTGTCCTTCAGAGAGACATTTCTATATTTAACCATGCGCTCTGAATTGCGGCGGACACTCCTGGCCCTGCTCGCCACGTGCGCACTCAGACAGGTAAACACTCGAAAATGCTGTCACCATGGCAACGTCAGTTTTGTGTAGGCCGAGGTTAAAGGTACAACAGAAAGCAAGAGGAGAGCAGCGGGAGGCCCAGCGTTGGAGGCCGAGATATCTAACCAGCACAAAGAACTGATTATATCCTCATTTAACTCTAAGCCCTTTAAAAGAAGGACTTGTCTAGATGGAGGGTGGGTTATTTTATCTTTCTAAAAACCATTTACACCATCTATGATACACGAGTCCACAGGTTGCTGGTCAGAGTCAGAGTTATAAATGAAGCATCTTCAGTGCAAAATATTGGAATTTTTATTTTAATCACTGAAATGATTGGTGACAATTTGCTTTAAAACTCCAGGTTTAAAACACACCTACAAAGAACCCCCTACTTTGTACACTAACTAAGTGGCCACTTTATTAGAAACCTATTGCATCAGACTCTATAACTCTTCCTCCTATCACACACCCATACAATAATCTGTGTAATAAAGTGCTGCCACTCAGATGTGTAATTTCTTACACTATTACATGTAATAATGGACTCAGTATGGAGAGCAACACCAAACCATTTTTTATGTTAACTAGTAAACTATTTCACTAGCCATTTTTACTATCAATCTATAGCATTTATATCCACCTCTCTTACTGACCACAGCAGTTTGTTTTCAGAGAACGTCCCGGAGAGTTTATTTTGACTTTATATTATTTTTATATAGTTCTTGTCTGTGTATCTCTGTGTTATGGTGCAGTCACTTTCGTTGCAGCAAAATAAGCAATTTCTTCCTTTTCTGATTCTGATTCTTCCACTCAGAGGTCGCTTTTTGTAAAAAGTAATTGCGCTTTCACTCACTGAACACTTAGAGACCCCTAGCTTCACTCAATGCCCTCTTTATTAGAAACATCCACACTGTACATCTACAAACTGGCCACTTCATTGGAAACATCTACTTTATTGGTCCACTATACAGGTCTATACTTAAAGACTGTATGACTTATGTTGTCATGTCTTCAGTCTTTAGTCAACCATTTCTCTACTCCATTGTTCTTCGATCAGTTTCAGGCCACAGGACCACTGTTGACCAGGTAATGTTTGGATGATGGACCAAATCAGCGACAGTGGCATGGTAGAATGATAGAGTATAAGCAAGGTTGCAGCTGTGTTGCTGAAGATTTTGCATATCAGTGTTACAGCTAGGTGGAGAAAGGGCCACCACCCTAAATTATCCACCCAATCACTGATCACTGATAAAGGTTTGAAGAGCTCTGCATTAACAAATGGGTTACACAGTACACCAACAGGGTGGAGCTTCTAATGGCGTGAGCTGGGCTCAAATGACCACATATTTTTTGTTGACATTTTAATCAGAACTGAACTACCAAATGCAATCAGTTCAATGAGTTCCCTTTATTGTAACAGAGGCCCAGAGTGGCCTTATAGCGGTAGAGAATGAGCACAAGAGAGGCAATCAGCCCTCATCTCATTAGAGGGCAGCACTTAAGCGAACTGATGCTTCAAACCTCTCGGTGCAGCACTAACTGACGGCTTCAATCTGTCCTCCAGCCTACAGCAAACAAACAAAACAGCAAACAGCACCAGCAGGCGGAGAACGTGTTATTAAACATTAACGTGTTAAACGGTTTGATGGCCCACAGTTTAATGCAGGAGAGTCAGTGGTGGGCACTGTTATATGAAATATCATGTCAAGGCAGATTTCCTACAGCTTGACATTTCAAATGAGTTTTCTGCTCCATGTCACCGAAGACGAGCGCAGTAATCAAACTGGATGCGCTTAGAGGCTCAGTGGGCCGGGGCTGCTGGGTAATTGCGCTGCGGCTGGCTGGAGCAGTCATTCTCCGTACACTCCTCTCTGACACACAGGGAAGGGTTAAGTGAGGGAGATTAACACGCCATAATGCAATAATTACACACACACAGAGTCTCCAATGAGCACATGTGTCCGTGCTGATGGTTAATTCAGAGGGACACCTTTGATCAAATTAACAGGAAAAGAAAGAAACTGGAAAGCGATCACTGAAAAAAGTATAAAGACGAGACCTATAGGTCATCTTGAAATGACCCAGAGGCCCACTGATGACCCTTGTGTAAATGTGTAAAAAAAAACTTCTTTACATGATTATATTTTGACATATTATCTCTTTATCCAGTTATTGAACAGCTGATTTGTTACTATGCTGTTTAAAAGACCTCTGTTCTGAAAGCAGCATGGGGTGGAACACACTTTATAACTTTAGCATGATTATTCATTATTCAGGCTAAACTGTGATGAGCTGAACAGATGCATATTGTCACTCTCTGCCTTGTTTTGCCCATTTCTGCTTTCTTTTCCTCTGTGCCATGTGGTTTTTAGTTCTCGGCTCCTCCTTAGCCCCACCCCTTATCAGTGTCTTTACCTGTGTCTAGATCAGGTCTCCGCCCCTTTCCCAGGTGTTTCCTATTCTGAACCAGTATATACTGTATGCCCCCACCTGTGTGTGAGTTCTTGTCAGTCATCCGTTACCCTCCACCTCTCTGGATTACTATATTGCGGTTGTTTTGGGTTTTCTTTGTACATTTGCTGTAAATAAAGTTTGTGTGTTTCCAATTGCGTCCCCTCTTGTGCTCCTACGCTCGGATTGGTACACATACATACAAATGGGTTTTTTTGGGACATCTTTAAAAAACAGTTTTTTTGTGCACATTTCTAGATTTCAATTCCAAACACTGACATTTTGCTTACAACAAGCATTCATTTAATCACATTTAGCATTTTTAAATTGAACTTACTATTATTATTTTAAGAACAATTAGTTTCCCATGATATGGCCCCTTTAATGAGGTGTATATTGACAATATGTGTAGTGTAACGCGCGTTAAACAATAAACAGCCAGCTGTATGGTGTAATGCTGGCTAAGTCGTCTCAGCTGGTTGACTGAGAAGCAGTAAGCTAATGATGTATGTTTTTGTGTGAACCAGTACCACCAGTCTTATGACAGGATAATACTGAAATAGCAGAGAGTACAACAGATTTTGTCACTGTAGTGTGGGAATGTGTGTGTGTGTGTGTGTGTGTGTGTGTGTGTGTGTGTGTGTGTGTGTGTGTGTGTGTGTGTGTGTGTGTGTGTGTCTCACCTTGGCCAAATGGGAGTTGATCCACTTTGTGAAGGTCCGCTTCTGCACAGCCTCTTGCTCAACTAAACCAAACACACACAAAAAACATAAGATTTCTTCATACAGACACGGAACACAAAACAATAACATATTATACAGCCCAGAGAATTGTTTTAAACTATGTATCAAGGCAGTTAGTGTTTCTTATGTGTGTGTGTGTGTGTGTGTGTAAAACAATATATTATAAATATAGTGTGCACAAATACGATAATAATATACATACATGTATGTATATATATATATATATATATATACACTATGAAGATGAAGACCTCAAGAATATTGTCAACTATGATATATAGTCTTATTACTGACATACATATACATGCAGCAAAAAGTAATAAGAATGTCCCAAAATTTTAATATTTAGATGAAAACAGCCGTGGTATCAATGGGTTAAATTCCATTAGCAGCGCTTGATTTCATTTAATGAGGGACTGATTATCTGAGCTAATCAACTCACAGTGTGTTGTTTATTCATTTATTCTAATATAAGTGTTTTTCAAACAAATAAATGTTCACAGTCCAGATAAATGGCTGTAGTAATTACAGGCCCTAACTGACTCTTACCTACAGCCTCTACTGGTCTATGTATATCTTGCTGTCATCTCCATAGTGATGTTCTTATCTCCTATTTGAGTCTTGTTTCCAAGGTTTCTTCTTCCAGCTTTAGGGAGTTTTTATTGCCTCTATCACCGTTGTGTGCTGCTTTGTGACGTCAGTTTTGAAAAGCCAGTTTTAAATGCAATATAAATAAATTAGACTGAACTTGACCAGAATTTACACAACATTTCGCAAAGCACTTTATGCAATCGTAAATATTCTTGAGTTCTTCATCTTCATAGTTGACATATTAGTTTCATAGTCTGCATGCACTGCAAGTCAAAAGATTTCACACACTTCAGGTTTTACCACTTATCCATTTATTTCATAAACTGAAGATGTTTATTATTGTTAAACACTGGAGAATTGTTGAGTGAACAACTATAAATGAAAATATATCAAATAAAACAAGTTTCCTTTCTAAGGTGAGAGAATCTGTAACTGTGCAGGTCTGTCTCCTATTAACTGGTTGCGTGGTGATGCAGAGTCAAATTCTAGACTGTCCTTTAACTTTAAATGCACTCGTTCACTGTTTCATCCCATTGACTGCCACTTAATAGCTTGTTAAACTTCTACCAGTTGTCCGGTGATCCACACTATATTTACAATTATAATTATATTAGGTGGTTTTTTATCGGTCAGTACTGGTGAATAAAAAATACGACTAATAAAGGAACTCAGATAGTGAAAGTACTGTAAATGTTTTCGTTAGCAAAGAATTATGAGTGTATTTTTAGTAAATATTAAGTGAGTAATATGCAAATGTAGAAAAAGTCAGCAAAAAAGTGTGCAAAGTAGATATGTCACCAACATGTGTTCAAATAACTGCTATTTTGACCGAAGGGTTATACAAAATTAACCACATATCAACTAATCGATCTGTCCATGCAGCTACTGTTACTATGACGGAGAATGCTGGCAAAAATCCCATTCAGTTCTATAAGAAACTGATCTTTTTTTAGTTGCAGCAGTTTTAAATTCTGATTCTGATCATTCACTACACTTTTTAAACGTCATCATGGCTGGGTGGGAGAATTTGTGGTCCTGATGGAATCCGGAGAGTCTGGGTTAGTGCTGCACTCAAGGACACACTGGCAGTGTTGCGGGAAGCACAGATCCACACACTCTTGCCAACAGCCCTCCAGTAGAGCCCCAGACCCCACAGCAGTCATTAGTCTGTAACGCATATTTACACAGGAAATGTCCTGTAAATCGCAATGACACGAAATGTAATTGAACCAATAAACTACTATTGGCCATAATAACTCTGACACCCTAAAGATCATGATTTTCGAATACACCCATGTCACACTGCATACTTCATTTATTTGCTTGATTAATATTTTTTACATCATCTTAAAACACCAGTTTCTGTTTACACTGTGTGAACGATTCCTGATATATGAACCGGAGGAAATGCTAAAAAAATTAACATACAGTAAAGTTGCGAATTTTTTATTCCCTCTTCAGTAAATTTAAGGTGAGGTTGTAATAAAAACAATGATTTATGATGTGTAATACATGCAGCCCGACAGGTGAACCCCCGTTATCGTCCTTAATGAAACTACTGTCTGACAGGTCGCACAGCAGAAACCACCCACTGTGTCATACATATAGGGTTTGTGTGTGTGTGTGTGTGTGTGTGTGTGTGTGTGTGTGTGTGTGTGTGTGTGTGTGTGTGAAAAGAAAAGAGGAGCTCATGCATTATTCAGATGCACAGTTACGATCGTCGTGGATCCTGAGAATTTATGAATTAATAGCTTGATCAGTGGAAAGAGATCAAATATTGATGAGAGAGAGAAGCAACAGACAGACAGAAAGAGGGAGAGACAGAGAGAGTGAGAGAGAGCATTAGAGAGACCAAAAAAGAGACAGAGAGCAACAGAGAAAGCAGCACAGACAGAATGAGAGAGAGACTGAGAGCTACTGAGAGAGAGACAGAATGAGAGAGAGATATTACTATTATTATTATTATTATTATTATTATTATTATTACTTCTTTACAAGCTCTCTCAACTGATTTGATTCCACCATTCGCTTCTAATGAGTGTCTTGTAATTGTGTACAGATCTTAATTACTAGAGTTCTACCCTGATCTGTATTTTCCCCTTGTTTATGTGTTTATTGTTAACTGCTTTGGTAACAGTGTATCATTACATTCAAGACAATACAGCATTGTTGAACTGAACTGAAACCAGGAGAGGGAGAGAGAGACAATGAGAGAAAGATACACAGAGAGAAAGAGAGAGAGAGAGAGAGAGAGAGAAAACAGTGACAGAGAGAAAGAGAGACAGAAAGAGAGAGACAGAGGGAGAGAGAGAGAGAGACAGAGAGAGAGAGAGAGACAGAGACAGAGAGAGAGAGAGCGAGAGAGAAACAGCACAGAGAGCAAGAGAGACAGAAACAGAGAGATAGAGGGAGAGAGAGAGACAGATACAGAGAGAGAGAGAGAGAGAGAAACAGCACAGAGAGCAAGAGAGACAGAAACAGAGAGATAGAGGGAGAGAGAGAGAGAGACAGCGAGAAAAAGAGAGAGAGAGAAGGAGAGAGATAGAGGGAGAGAGAGAGAGACAGAGAGAGAGAGAGAGAAACAGCACAGAGAGAAAGAGAGACAGCGAGAGAGAGAGAGAGACAGAGAAACAGCACAGAGAGAGAGAGAGAGAGAGAGAGTGATAAATGGTGGTAACAACACATAGAGCTATAGAGCTTCTGCACCAGTCTGCCCTATTGTGAG
>JBBJLS010000155.1:2851819-2875802 GCA_037577275.1 Bryconaethiops microstoma | reverse complement strand
CTGCTCAGAAACACCTGGTTCATCTCGCCAGTTAATTGTCAGGTTTAGTGAATGTGTTTGAGGAGGAGAACCATCAAACTGTACTCGACACCAGCCCTTCAGGACTGGAGTTGGACCCACCCTGGTTTAGACGGTGAATCAAGCAGCAATAGTGCAGCTGTTTCAGTAGAGACTGTAGTGAAGAGTGAAAACAGAGAAGCAGGACTTCATCACTGGCCTATGAACTCTCGCTCACACACTGAACTCCAGTACAGCAGGTGGCGCTACGGTGTTGGAAACACCAAGCAAGGCTGTGAGAAGCAGAGACTGTACTGAGCAACAAAAGGAACACAATGTAAGTATGTTTTCTTCAGAAATGCAAGCATTTTGGCACTTTTAACACCTTTAAACACATGTGTATAGATAATTATATAGAATACACAAGTGCTGGGTGACTCAGGACGTTCACTATGGGGTTTAAATTTCTCCATTCATCACCACGACACAGTAATTTAGTACAAATCATACTTCTGGAATGGTAAATATTGATATTTCACTGAAATACACAGCAGTTCTCAGTCTAAAAGGGCTCAGTCATACTGTGTAGCGTTGGAAAGTTTATTATCTTTACCGATTATGTGAGCATGATATGAGCACAGGAATCAAATTATAAACTAAACTCTCAACTCTAACTGAAGACAATTTGACCAGCAGCTGCATTTGCATTACTTCTTTAACACCAGTACATGAACCGAATCTCAGTGGGTCTATGTCTCCAAAATGGTGCATATATGAGTTCCGAAATGTTGGACTAGTCATCCATTTAGTGAATTATGTGTTCAGTGGTGAACTGCGCACACATGATTTAATCCCAGATGGACTGTTTTTAAAAGACATATTAAGCACCATTAAGGTCATAAGACACTACGAAGGGATTATGGAGCCATTTGAGACTCAGCCAGTGTTTTCTTTATTCCCCTTGTAGATCGAGAGCATTATTTCAGTGGTTCGCGATTTGATCCATCATTTTTTAAGATGGTGAACGTCTTGAAAGGAGTTCTTGTAGAATGGTAAGCCTTTTCTAATTGCAAGCAACTGAGGACTCTCCGTGTATCTGTATGTATATCCACAGTGTTAAATAAATAAATCAGGAATCAATATATGTATAAAAAATACTACACACACTAACTTCTATATTTGTATGTATATATATATATATATATATATATATATATAATGTGTGTGTGTGTGTGTGCGCGTGTGTATATATACACAAACTTCTATATTTGTTTTTGTATTATTTGTGTTGTGTACTTTTTATATTATACTGTTATATTGTATAGCTTTTATTCTAATTTGCTGCTTCTACTTTCTTGTCTTGTGTCCACTTACTGCCATAACAATACAAATTTTCCACCTGTGGAGCTAATATCTTATATAACGTAACATTTTATCTGTATGCATGTTGTCCCATAGTGACCCTGCCATGAAGCAATTTCTCCTGTATCTGGATGAGACGTCGGCTTTAGGGAAGAAGTTCATTATTCAGGACTTGGACGACACACACGTTTTTATTTTAGCTGAAGTTGTGCAGATACTGCAGGAGAAAGTGGGAGAACTTATGGACCAAAACTCATTCCCCATCACCCAGAAATAAGCACAGAAATCTTGACACTCTGCACAGTATTGAGCCATAGTGGCTCTGGATTGACAAGCATATTCAATAAAGAACATCTAAAACAGAACAGATCTACAATAATGCCTGCAAAGACTTTACTTTGTGGAGCTTATTGTGTTAATTTGTTCTTGGTCTTCAGCCATTTGCAAGTCCAAGCAGAATTTGCCACTATTTAAGAGGCTCATTTTTAACTATAGCCTGTTGCCAACTTGTTTTAAGGATGTCTGTGCGGTGGCTTTATCTTACTTTTAAATGGCTTTGTTCTAAAAGTGCTGCATTTTGCAGTGGAAAATGTGTATAAATTGCTGAAAGGATAGAAATTACACTGAACAGCAGTTGTCTCTGGGTACAATCATTGCATTAATGTGTGGTTGTAAAGTATTTCTTGTTTCAGTTCATTACTCTGCAGAATAAAACTCATGTTAAAAGTGAAAAATGTTGCAATACTCAGGTAGGTGGATGTTTGTGCTGTTTTTGGAAGACAAACAAGAATCAAATGGATCCCTTCATTTCTGTTTTTGGTTATACTTCCCACTGCCCTAATAACATAATTTCTGTCAGAACTGCACCAATCCATAGAGATCCTGTTTCTTCTAACCCACAAATCAATTCACTTCATGTGTTCATGAGCATTGTAGCTTTTCACCTGTTGTTTCATTTTAAAATGACTTCAGTTTAGTGATTTTCCTGGTCAGTTAGTGTCCCAGTGATCCACACATACACCAATTTTAAATGGGCATCCTGAAATGTGGGAGTGTCAAGACTTTTGCTTGTACATGAAGATCAGAGTTATTGATGAGTGGGCTAAAATGGACTCTCTCAAAAGACTGGTGTAACTGTTTTCTGACAGGATTGGCCCAGTCATTAAAGCCATTAAAAGGAAATATTAATGCCTTTACACAGCTTTTGCATAATTGTTAATATACATAGTTTGAAAAACGGTTTGATTGTGATGGTACACGGAAACAGAAGTGTTTAATGCCTTCATAAGCTCCCTCACAGAAATCCATACTATAAGGAAAGTTACAAGTATGTTGCTTGATTACTGAGACATTGTATTATAATTGACAAAACATTTTTGTCTGAATATGTTAATGGCGGAAAGGTACATGCTGGGCAAAGTAGTTCTGAAATATTTGGTCATACCGTCATTGCTTATAAACATGTAGGCTGACTGGTTATTTTGGACGCTATACTGTATCACAAATATTGGTACCCCTGGAAAACAAACATTTTTTGTTTTTCATATTAAAATATTAACAAACTGAAGTATAGTTTATAAATCCTGAAGATGTCTTTTTCCACAATCAGGATTATAAAGTTTACAGCAACTGGAAATGTTGATTTAGATTTGGACGAGGACATATGGATATATGGACCCCAAACTCAGAACTCAAAGTCAGAAGTGCTGATCCTGAAGCAGATTCTAGTACAGTTGGAAGAAATTAGCAGGGTAAAAAACATTACTCCCGTAAACGGGGTTCATTAAAAGATTTAGACCTAATAAAACAGTAATAGAGTTTAATGAGAGGGAGGAAAACATGGAAGTAGTGTTAAATAATAATCCTATACAGAATTACTAATGTGTTGTACACACACGCAGCCAGCCGTTCCCTCTGAAAAGACAATCTACTTTTACATTAAGTAGGTTTTAAAGGGGCCATTTATTATTGTTTTAATGTTTTCCTTTTAATAATTTTTCTTTTTCGACTGCTCTCTCATAGTCCCCATATAGAAACCAAGCTGCGGAAAACAGTCTGGTTTGTGTTTGTGACCTCACTACCATGAATGCATATTTACATATGACTAATACAGAGTGTGGCAGAATTATTGGAGTGGAAGATTAAACGTTCCTGGATTTATGATAGCAAATGTACCCCTGCAGCCTTGCAAACGACACCTGACAGAATTGGCTGATTGTGTGTTTACTGGTGTCCCTGAGGATTTCTGCCCAGAGCTACCAATGTGTTCTGAGCATCCCAGCCCTGGACGAGACATAATAGGTAGCCAATCAGAGCTGAGATCATCTGCATATTGCAAAAACACCTTACGTAATTCCAGGCGATAGAAATGGACTGGGAAATGAAAGTAAAAAAAAAAAATGATTATTGTTTAAAATAATGTAAACAGACTAGAAAATGTTACAATGTTGCACCTTCTATGACGTCTGTCTGTCTGAGTCTTCGTCTGCTCAGTGTGTGTGTGTGTGTGTGTCTGTGTCTCCAACCCCATCCAAGCAAGCAAAGCAGCTCCTCCTTCTGCTCTTCCTCCTCCTCCTCCTCCTCCTCCTCCTCCTCCTTTTCCTCAGGTTCCTCTACATGATCCCACCTGTCTCCACAGCGCCATTCTCCCACCACCATCATCATCACCACCACCATCACCTTCATCATCTTCATCATCACCATCACTAGAGGAGCAGAAGCTGTAACATGAAGAAGCGCTGCATGGACATCGGCAGGCTGCGGAAGATGAAGAAGCTCAAACTGACAGAGAAGCTCTCTGAGAGGTAGAAGGGCTTCTTTGTTGTTGTTGTTTTTATTGTCGTGTTTTTTCTCCTCGACTGTGTTCCCAGTGGTCTCCTGCTTGGCTGATTAGCTCTGACAGCCGTAGACATGTATCGATTAAATGCTGAGCAGATCGATAATAACGGAGGCGTATAAAAATGCATCAGCTCCTCCGTTAACAAACGAGAACCTGCAGTTTGGGTTTCATGTCCTAATTTTGCAGAACGACCTTAAATGGTGCAGCAATTAAGCATTTAAGGTGGAACGGGAGTATTCAGATACGAAGCCAACTTCAGCCTTTGTCCTCCATGGCCACCATTACCTTAATGGATGTCTGTGAATATCTGTTAACCCCCCTTAGTAGCCTGTCAGCTCCACTTTTATTGTTTATTTCTCATAAGACGAGACTCTTCAGTGTTTTCGAGACGCAGAGTCCGAACACAAAGGAAAGAAACGTTGATTTGGGGTCTCTGGTAATCTGCAATAAGAAACAGTTGAACCGTGGTGTGTTGTGGTCTCTTTGTGTTTTGGTCCTTGGTTTGGTTGGGGGGTGGTGGGGGGAGTGATGTTGTGGGGGTTGATGTTGGAAACCATCCAACATCACTGAGATTTCATGACTCAATCACAAATATACTCCAAATTATTTTATGTTTATTATGTTATTGAAATTATTAGTGTTTTATATCAAAAATACCCTTGCAATTTTATACCAGACTATGTGAGCATCACAGGTGATTTCATCCATCCATAAATAGCAAAGACGTCAGGTTAGTGCTCTGGTGCTGGAGGGCCTGGTTAATTTCTCTCTGCACATACATGCACACACACACACCTGATTTAGCTCATCAGGTAGTGACCACATCCAGTGAGTGTGTTTGTTTTTATGGAAAAAATATATAAATATAAATATATATAGGCTATATTTAAAATGACCTGCTAGACTCCTTGCCCTCCTTGCTATTTGGTGCTGATGCAGCTGAGGGAATCAGACGTTGCCATGGTTACCAAACACAAAAGGATGCTGAAGGCAGAGCGCAAGAACAAAGGAAATCAAAACAATAGGCTGCACGTTCATTATAATGCTTTTTAAAGGATCATATAGGCATCTTGTCCCAGTGGTTTTGTTTATTTATTTATTTCAATTTGACATTTCACTTTCTCTTATGCTTCATAAGTTTAAACAAAGGATGCTGGGCTGAAGGTTTTCCGTTCACTTCATGTTCAGGAAGGACGATTCAATGGTAGCGAGGAGTGAGGAGAGCGCACATTGTTTTTGTTCGCTCTTCTGTTTGTGAAATTTGTTCTAAATGTAGAACAGAAATGTGTTTGAAGAAAAGAATTTAAATGCAATAAAAAGATTTTTTTTCTACTCAGTATTTTAGTTTTATATAAAATGTTTTTGGTGTTTGGTGTTTGAACCGACAGTCGGGTTTGAATGTTTACAAACAATTTAGAATTTTCTATATTTCTGCATGACCTAAAACATCATCAGATTTCAATATCAAACTAAAGTCCTAAAAATAGATAAGAAGTCAAATAAACAAATGTGGCAAAGATATTCTTCTTGGTCATTTATTTATTGACAAATATGATCCAATATTACATATTTGTGAATGGCGAAGTATATAAACCTCTAAAATTAGCAGTTAATTTGAAGGTAAAAATAGAGTCAAGTATTTTCAGTCAATGGAATGATCATCAGGTGTGAGTGAGGGTCCTGTTTTATTTAAGAACAGGGAACTATCAAAGTCTGAACTTCTCATATTTGTGAAAATGTGTCTAGGCACAAACAAAGATCACTGAGGACCTCAGAAAAGCAGTTGTGATACTCATCAGGCTGGAAAAGATTACAAACCATCTCTAAAGACTCAGGACTCCACCACTCCACAGTCAGACAGATTGTGTAGAAATGGTGGAAAGAACAATTATTACTCTCCCCAGGAGTGGCCGACCAAAATAACGATCATTCCCAAGAGTAAGACGAGTGATAGTTTGTGAGACATGTAATTGTGAGGAACCCAGGATAACATCCAAGCAAATAAAGGCCTCTCTCTTATATTGGCTAATGTTAATGTCAGTGAGACCACCATCAGGAGAACACTGAACAATAATGGTGTGCATGGCAGGGTTGCAAGGAGAAAGCTAGTGGACAAGCCAGAAGGCTTTTGGGAAAATATTTTGTGGATGCTTAGGACCAAAATAGAGCTATTTGCTTTAAATGAGAAATGTGGAGAAAGGAAAACACTGCATTCCAGCATCAGAACCTTATCTGTGAAACATGGTGGTGGTAGTATCATGGTTTGGGCCTTTTTTGCTGCATCTGGGCCAGGGCAGCTTACCATCATTGATGGAACAATTAATTCTGAATTACACTAGCAAATCTAAAGCAATTCACTTGATGAAACACACCAACATCCTAGAGCTGAACCTGTTTTGTATGAACTAAAATTCCTCCAAGCCGATATGCAGAACTTATCAGCAATTACCTGAGATGTTTAGTTACAATTATTGCTGCTCAAAGGGGTAACTTCTGAAACTGAGAGCAAAGGTTCACATACTTTTGCCATTTTCTTCAGTAAATAAAGGGTCATCAATAATATTTTTATTTAATTTGTTTAATTGGTCTCTCGTGGTCTACCTTTAGGAATTAAGTCATATTTCTACCAAAATATTGAAAAAAATTAAGCACCACAGTAATAGTATATTTGGGCACAATGAGTTGAAAAGTATCCAAACAGCCCTTATAATCAGTAAACTCAACTCATTTAAGCTGCCCAGCTGCTGAAAGAGGAGTTGTTTGCCAGTCATTATTGCAGTATTAGTCCTTGCAATACTGATATTGCAAAGGCCGAAATATGCAAATAAGCCTGAAACCAATCACAGTGTTTCTGACAGGGTGACGGCTCCAGGTGTAATTGATGGTGAATCAGTGTATAAATGGCCTGGGTTAAATTGCTGTGGCCAGAATAAGAGGGTATATTTAAATGTGTTTTGTGACATCGCAAAACCTAGTTTGAAAATGGTCTGTTTTTGATGCTCATCTTCCATATATGGATTGTATGGAGGGGGGAGTCAATGTACCATTTGAAACAATATTTACAGACTTTTTAATTACAGAAAAATGATGATATTGGCTCTGTAGTATCTTGAAAGGCATCACAATCGCATTAAGTAGCAGTAGAATCACGATACTGATATTTTGTCCATATTGTGCAAATCTACTCTCTTCCATTCTTTACCAGTGATTATGATTTTTCTTTTTTTCAGTGCATACTCTTTCCTGAAGTTCATGATAGTTTGGATCCTGGTGCTGTTGGCTGACTTTATTCTTGAGTTCAGACTGGAATACTTGTGGCCTTGTTGGCTTTTCCTCGGAACCGTCTACACCACATTCCACTGTCATGGGCTGGTAGGTGATTTTATTTACTGAATGTGCTGCACTTTCACCAGCACTCGCGAAAAACTGTGTTGGCAGACTTACTCAAAAGTACACGTTCCTGTGCCAACTGGACAATTTTTTGCTATTTGAAGTGTTTTATATTGAATTTTTAATCTTGTAAATACTGTTAGGCTATATTTGTATGTCGTGAATTAGGACTGTCACAGTTTGACTACTTGATTCATTGAAGTAGCAGTGATTAGTCGATAGATTGTATGAAAATAATGAATATTTTAAATTCTTTCTAGACATTCTGTATTTTCCCATTTAGTGTTATGATTTTTATGCGTTTTTATCCTTAAGGCCTGCTCATTTGTCTCTTCAATTAAGTGGTTTATTTTCTTTATAGGCTGTACATAGCGTATTACTTTTCAGTTATTTGGCTTATGTAAAAATGTATTACATTAAAAATATTACTTAATTACATGTGATAATTATTAAATGGGAATTACTCTACTAACTCCAATATAATTGAGAGTAACAGATCAAATCACTAATATCAGTAGTCAGCACACAGCAGTATGGTGTATTCCTCAGTACCTTTTGTTTCTTGTCCAGGCCATCTGTGTGGTGTTTGTGTGTGCGGCGTTTACCCTGGACATATTCTGCTTAATTTTTGTACCCCTACACTGGCTCTTTTTCGCCGCCAGCACATATGTCTTACTCAACTACATATGGCACACAGGTAAGCTGAGAAATATCCTCATTGTCATTTGGCATTTAATTGCGGCTGGGCGACATGGCAATATCATATTTACCATCCATATGCTTTACCGAGCTTATGATATTGTGTGTACCTACTGAAGATTGTCTTGTCTTGTCTAGTTGTATCCTCTCTTGTGTTCTTTTCGAGCTCTTTGTCCTGTTTGCACTTGTGGTCTTGTGTTCTGTTCTGTTCTTGTGTTGCACCATGGTCCTGGAGAAACGTTGTTGTTTTATTTTTACTATGTACTGTGTGTTTATGGCAGAAATGACAAATGAAACCTACTTGACTTGGCTTGACTTGACTTAAAGAATACCAAAGAAATGCATGTTTCATTATAAAAAGAACATAATGACTCTTCTTTAATTTCGTGCAGTGTGTGAAATCATCTGTAGTGACAGTATTATTTAATTGTGGCTGGTTCATGCTTTGTTTGTTTCAACTTTTTAGATTCCAGAAAAAGTGCGTATTGTAATATATCTTTTATTCCAAAAAGTTTGTGTATTGTGATATTTACATTTCTCCATACAGCCCACCTCGCATTTCAGTGACCCTAGGGCAAAGAATAAAGTTTTTTGAAAGAGACAGGTGATATTTATGTGATATGGATGGGTGAAAATTAATTTAGCCTCTGGCACTTTTCTTTCCTTTTCCAGAGAAGGGCATTTGCATGTCCACTGTGACCTTATGGATTCTCCTTGTATATACAGAGGCGTCTCTCAGACTGAGAGACCTTAAGAATCCATATGCCAACCTCTCCCACCTCTTTGCTGCACACTGGTAGGTCCTGTGTTTTAAAGGCCAGAACATTATATCATTAACACAAGCCATTTGTGTCCTGAACGATGTGTCTTCGGGCTGTAAAACAGTAACCTCTTTTCTTTAGTGCAAAGCTAAGACCTGACAAGCTCAAAATAATGTGTTCACATATTACCAAAGGAAACCTTGTCTTGATGTAGTAATTTTATAACAGTACAAACTAATAATTAGCTAAAAACAATGTTCCTCTGTGATCACAGTGCACATATAGAAATTACAATACCACATAATAACAGTACATACTAACAATTCAACATAATAACAATACACAATAACAGTACACACTAATAATACCACACAATATCAATACATACTAATAATATCACACAATATCAATACATACTAATAATATCACACTATCAATACATACTAATAATGCCACACAATATCAATACATACTAATATCATCACACAATAATACACACTAACAATATCACGCAATAACAATACACACTAATAATACCACACAATAACAATACATACTAATAATACCACACAATAACAATACACACTAATACTACCACACAATTACAATACACACTAATAATACCACACAATTACAGTACACACTAATAATACCACACAATATCAATACACACTAATAATACCACACAATACACACTAAGAATACCACGCAATAACAATACACGCTAAGAATACCACACAATAACAATACACACTAACAATACCACACAATATCAATACATACTAATATCACACAATATCAATACATACTAATAATATCACACAATATCAATACATACTAATAATGCCACACAATATCAATACATACTAATATCATCACACAATAATACACACTAACAATACCACGCAATAACAATACACACTAACAATACACACTAAGAATACCACACAATAAAAATACACAATAACAATACCACACAATAACAGTACACAATAATAATACCACACAATTACAATACACTAATAATACCACGAAATAACAATACACACTAACAATACACACTAATATTACCGCACAAAAACAATACACACTAACAATACCACACAATAACAATACATACTAGTAAAACCACACAATTACAGTACACACTAATAATATCACACAATAATACACACTAACAATACCACACAATAACAATACACAATAATAATACACACTAATATTACCACACAATAGCAATACATGCTAATGATACCACACAATTGTACACACTAACAATACCACACAATAACAATACACACTAATAATACACACTAATATTACCACACAATAACAATACACACTAATAATACACACTAGCATTACATTGTAATAATACCACACAATAACAATACACACTAATACTACCACACAATAACAATACACACTAATACTACCACACAATTACAATACACACTAATAATACCACACAATTACAGTACACACTAATAATACCACACAATATCAATACACACTAATAATACCACACAACAACAATACACACTAATAATACACAATAACAATAACACACAGGAACAATATATGCTACGGATGCCACACAGTCACAATACACAAAAACAATACCACACAATAACAATACATGTCTAAAGTGCAGACTGTGGATATGACACTTTAGACACTATATAGACAATATAAACAGTACAATTACACTTAGTGTGTGTGTTGCTTTATGTTTACATTCCCCGTAATGTTCCTTTTTTCTCAGCATTGGGTATCCGCTAGTGTACATGGGATTTGATGCAACCTGCTACTTCTCCAGCATCTTCAAGCTTCGCACTCAAAAAGCGGTTCAGAATGACAGTGACTTGCACATGCATCTCCTTCAACAGCCCCTACCTCCGTACACACAACTCTACCCAAAGCTGGGGGTGGAAGGCAAGGACAGCTTCTCTTTCACTCACTCGTTCTTCCCTTGATTTTGGAGAAAGCTCTGTGTAGTGATTAGGGATGCACCAATGTGGAGTAACTGATCAATTCCAGGAATTCTATTCCATAAAACACAACAATCTTGATTCTAAAAATGAAGACATAGATAGCATATATGGCATATGGCAAAATAATACAATGTTATAGGATGAAATTAATTATATTTGATCTAAAGCTAGCTAAATTAATTAACTGACTAACAATGGATGATTATATTGCTCGTAATTCACATCCTAAGTGGTGTACCTTATATTCTCAAAATATCAGTCAGGGATACGACAATACCAGCATTTAATTTATACTCTGGTGCCCTTATTGATGACCTGTAGAACCTTTGGGACTGGATTAGTGGCCAGTAGAAAAAGTGAAGTTTTTTTAAAAAGTAGTTTTCTGGTCAGGTTCCAGCTCTTGGCAGTAGAAAAAAAACTTTTTCTATGTGTAAGTATTATTAAAACAAAAAAGTCTTGAGTGACATCAGCCCTTTTTTACCCAGTTTATCAGTAGACAGGACCCCCACCGGACCACCTGTAGATACTATTCGAGTGTTTTAACAAATGTCACTATAATCCATATTTGAAGAAGTTTAGAGAGTGTAAGACTGCAGTTAAAATTGTAAAGCCTGGGAATCCTTGTGTGGAGCTGAAAACAGAAATGCTCATTCAATGCTCATTATATGTTCGCCAGTGCAGACACAAGCACAAACATGGTGTCCAGATTTGGGTTGTAATTATGAGCTATAATATCAAACTATTAATAGCAACAAAAAATTCCCATTTAATTGTGATGTGAGATTTTGTAGCCTGTAGTGTGAATATTTGACATGCCGTCTTATTCTCTCTGAGTTTAGAATCCAAATGGAGGACCAAACCAGGGCCCATGCAATACCAATGTCAAAACGATGCCATCATATCAGAGGACAAACAGGACCTGGAGGACTGCTTCCAGCTCCACAGGCTTCAGGGCAGGGCTGAGAGAGACTCAGGGGACACAAAGCTCAGAGACTCCAACCCTCAGCCTCTGGGGTCCAAGCCTCATGCAGCTGAAGTGCGTTCAGCTTCAATGTCTCTGCCCGACGTCCCTGAAAACCTACCTCAGGAGGACCCGAGTGGTAAAGCACAGAAAGCTTCCAAGGGCTCTCAGGTGAAAGTGCAGAGGAGCTCTGTGAGCATCAGTACCAGCAAAGGGGAGAAGAAGCAAAAAACCGCTAAAGCCATCAGCTCCAGCACAGACGCAGCAGACAGGAGCGCAAACATCCAGAATCCTCAAAATCCTCATACTGAACAAATATCCAAGTAATAAAATATGCATTCTTACAAGGTTGAATTCTAAAGCAAATCTAGCCATGTAGATCTAAAGTAACCAGAACACATTACATTACATTACATCACATTCATTTGGCAGACACTTTTATCTAAAGCGTCTTACAATAATGAAACACTCAAGTTTCAGGTCAGCGTGAGAACCAGAGGATAGTTCTGAATCTAGTGCAAAAAGATGCAACCATGGACAAAAATGACTGCATCATTTCTTTCTGGTTATTGCTTTTGCTATTTGTGGGAGTGTGTCTGTGTAGAATGTGCATGTCACTATTGTTTTAAACACTATTGACCAACACTTGATTCAAAATTCCAAACAAAAAATAATTGGAGAAATGTTTTAAATAACACATATAAATAATGTATTATGCCTTGGAAAAGTTAAACTACACAACACTCTTATGATGTTTAGAGCAGAGTGTGTGCATGTGTGACTGTTTCCTCCATTAGAAACTGAATCAGGAGTGAAGCTGCTGAAATACAGCACATAGAAAAGCTGCTCTACAGACACTACTGCACTCACAACACATATGGAGGCGTTTCTTATTTTTTACACAGCTCACACTGCAATAATTCAGATAAGAATAGCAACCTGTGCATTTCACACACACACACACACACACACACACACACACACACACACACTGCCGCAAATTGTACAAACGATGAATGGAAAAAAATGGCTGTAGATCAGGAGAGGAGATGCTCTCTGAAAAGATGAGTCTTCAGAGTGCATGTCTTCCAGGCTTGTAACACTTTTGTATTATTTTTTTTAGTCTGTATTTATTTAGTTATTTATTTTAGCTTTCTTTTGTCCGTAGTTGACTAAATAGCATTATAATTTGTTATAGTCCATCTAAATTCTAAAGTAAAGCAGAATCTTCACGTTTAGATCGTTGCATTACACCTGTAATATCTTCACTCTTTTGTGTCGGGTGTAGGTTGGAGCAAGAAATGAGAAAATTGAAGGTGGAGCTGCAGACGAGCCGACAGAACGAGCAGGAGCTCCGCAGTCACATCTGTAACCTCACCAACAGCGAGAACAGCCTGCGGCCTGAAATCTCACTGCTCAGACACGCAAACGAACTTCTGCAAAACAAGTGAGCCCTCTTCTGTGATACCATGCAATCTTCAGAGGTCACCCACTGAAAATAAGACAAGGGTCAATGTACATGTTCTAGTAGGCGCTGTGCACACTCGTCCATTTTGTCAGGTTCATTTGCCATAGAGGTGCATTTAGAAGTAGTCAGGACCTCCTCAGGATCACCACTGAGTGTTTCTTATTTTGGTTGGTCATTCCCAGAATACATTCTTAAAAAAGTTTTTTATAAAATCAGGGGGATTGTTAAAAATCACCTTATTTCTCTAGAAAAACAAATTTTGTTAATTAAAGTGCAAGTGTGAAGAACCTTTTAAAAGGTAAGACCGTTCACATAATGCAAAGGTTCTTTAGCAATTTAGAGGTTCTTTCAAGAGCTGGGATTATATGTATTAAGGTTTTCACTCTTATTTATAAGCATAGGACAAAAAGAGTTCTTCTGTGGCAACATGGAAACCTTATTTTTAATAGTGCACCTGACACTGACGTGGTAGTGGAGTGTTAGTTGGTGTGTGTGTGTGTGTGTGGCTAGTTTGATCACTGTTACAAGGTCACTAAAGAGAGTTTGGTTTGGGTGTGTTGGGCTGTGGTAAGGAGTAGCTGACAAAATAACTTGCCCTAATTTACTTCCAACATCTTCACTATCAACAACTCAGATCCAACCTAAGGTCTGCAAAAATCTGTCAATCGTTGTGGCCAGTGTTGTTTTTTGTTTCGAAGTCAATAGTAAACTCATACAGCACCCAGTACCCAAGGCCAAGAAATACTAAATAATCGAACAGTCATTGAGGACGACCCTCATTTACAATGTAGTCGAGAACAAAGATACAAAACACACAGGAACTGAAACCAAAATGGGAAAATGGGGGGACGTGAAGTGCCCCCCAATTTTGTTGGGTGGTGGTGGCCTAGTGGGTAAAACTAGGCCTCTGAACCTGACAACCACAAAGTTGCAGATTCCAACCCCCACTTTCTATCCATTGTGTTCTGTCCATTGGGTCCAAATATGCCATGATTGTAACTGAGATCAGATAATGGTGAAATGAGTCGACATCCTCTTTAAAGAGTACTCATTATGGTTTGATTGGTTTGAGTTCTGTGATGGACTGGCAACTGTCTCATGACCCCTGGGATAAACTCCAGTAACCCCTGCAACCCTGTTTAAGGATAAGTGGTTCAGATAATGGTTGGTTATAGTTGGGTGTAAAATCTCGTTTCATGTGACTGCATTGAAAGAAGTGGAAAAATGAAAAGTGCAGACTCGAACCTGTCCATTCAGGAAGTAAATTGAATGTATATGTAAATGTATGTAATTTACAAATACATTTGGTTTGTATGGCAGGACAAAAGTACTAACTTTCAGCATCTCATTGTTTAAAACTGGGAGAGAATGGAAGAACTGCTTGGGCACAATAATCTACTTTCAATTCTTGACTTTTCTTACAGCTCATTTAATCTTCTGATGGAGTCTTCTGCTGTGCCTCCTAATCTCTCTTTTCTCTCCGTTCGAGGCTCCAATATCTGACAAAATCCAGGCAGAAGGACAAACAGAGCTGTGCCATGCTGGAGAAGAAAACCAGAGCAGAAACCGAGAACAGAGTTTCGGTGGAAAAACAGCTCGCCGACGTCCGATCCCAAAAATTTGACGAGGCGGCCTTTTTACTCCGCAGTGCGTCAAACAGGTACGAAATGATACCAGATGAATGCAGCCATGCATAAGAGACTCCTTACCTTTAAACACTGTTGCTTGCTTAATTGCTCGCCCTTAAATATATATATATATATATATATTCCCTTGCCTCTCTTTTCATTTTGCTATTGACCTTTGCTTGATGTGTGTTAAAATCTCTCAAAAGAAGCCAATTCAGCCGAATAAAGTTTCCTTCAATGTGTGCAGAGCAGTCCGTGAAGCGATTTTGCTGTCAGTTCAAACTGCTGTATTTTCTCCCATCCACTAGGCAGGAACACACTGAAATGCAGCTGTTAAAGAAAAAAGCTAGAGATCTAGACACAGAGTACAAACAACTACAGCTGGACTATCAGGGGAAAGAGAATCGAGTTCTAGCTCTAGAAAAAGAAGTGGAGGTAAAAAAAAAATGTGTGGTTCACAAACACTTTGGAAACACCTCTTGAGTAGTTGTAATGTTTCGTTTGTGGTTTTGTGTGTTCCCATCCTTCGTGCGTGGCATCATGGATGTTGGTGGCTTGGTGTCGTTGGAATGATTTTGAGCCTGTTGCTGCATTTGTGGTCTGAGTGAGACTTTATCGAGGCAATGACTCCACCAGTTCTGTTTGTTGTGTGGTGCCTATGGTTGTGCTTTTAATTTTGATTTCATTTTCTGTTGTTTGTGCCATTCTTGTCTAGTGATGGTGGTGTGTGTGTGTGTGTTTGTGTGTGTGTGTGTGTGTGTGTGTGTGTGTGTGTGTAAAGCATGCTTTTCAGAAACCTGCAGTTCTTTTGCAATAGAAATCAATCATTTTTCCTAAAGCTGTCTCACTTTATAAATGGTTGGTGTGTGTTTATCAAAGTAAAATAAAGTTCATAATGCCATTTAATGGGGAAAAATGAAATATAGTTGCTGTAAATGCTCTCTAGAGTGTGCCCTCTTGGTCCATTTGAATTCACCGACAGTCATGCTGCAGATTTGTTCTTTTTTGTGCTTTAAACTCATTGCTTTATAAATGGATGTGTTTGGATTATTGCATTTCACATCATGCGCTGTTACGCACTGCTGCACTGGCCCCTAAAGCTAAACACTTCCACGTAAAACGTTTGGAGAAAGAAGCACTAATGTGTGTTTTGAGGTCAGTGAAGGAGTGTGGATCATTAAACATATGATAAGTTTAGCCTGGCTACCCATCCTGCATCGCTGCGTACGCTAGCATTTCCTCCACAGTCACTTTTGTTCGGAAGAACTTACAAAACACAAACACATTATGACCGTTCAAACTCGTCTCTGGACAAACATTTGAAAGATTCTGCATTTCTGATTGGACAGTGGCAGCCTGATCGTTTGTTAATTGGTTCTTACAACTGCACTCATAGTGACATCCAAAACCAACTAGAACTGCATCAGTTTTACACCAAATGTCCAGAGTGGTTAAACAGAGCACCAACGCTACATTCAGAATGAGTTGCCAGGCAGTTTTAGATCATAAAAACCTTCGTGCATCCATGCTGGATCTGTTTAAGCACTATTGGAGCTGGATTAGATTCACCAGGAGAGATTCTGTGATGTATTTAGTACAGGATGAAGTACCCAGTAACAGTTAACACACCACACTGTTATTCATACACCATTATTCATACACAATTATTACTATGAGACTGTAATAACCACACACACTGCAGATTCATACTGGATCAAAATCAGTCTACTGTTATTACTGTCTGCCTGTAAAAACTACACACTGCAGATTCATACTGGATTAAAATCACTCCACAATTATTTCTGCCGGACTGTAAAAACTACACACTGCAGATTCATACTGGATTAAAATCACTCCACAATTATTTCTGTCGGACTGTAAAAACTACACACTGCAGATTCATACTGGATTAAAAGTGCTCCGTAGATATTCCTGTCAGACTATAACCACACATAAAAATCAGAGAGCTCCCCTGGTAGAAATGACTAAAATTACAGCACCTGCCCAGGTAGAGCTAATCCAGCTTGAATAGAGCTTTGAGTCGGTGTGAATCTGATCCACAGTGTCTGCCTCCTTGTCCTCAGAGTCTCCAGAAGCACAGATGCACGGAGCAGGAAGCCGACGCTTTGCTTTCAGCGCTCTCCTCCCTGCAGGACAAGGCTCAGCACTTGGAATACAACCTGAGCGCAGAAACCCGCCTCAAACTGGATCTGTTCTCCGCACTGGGCGATGCCCGGAGGCAACTGGAGATAGCCCAAGGTCAGCAGCATGGGGAACATTTTTCTTTGCTTAAAACCATGTTTTATTCAGAACTCATCTACTTCAACCATTAGAAGTTGTCATTTTGTTGGCCATTATCCATTTTGCTAGCCATTATAAGTGCAACCCGCTGCCCAGTCATGTGTTGGCAAGTTTACTCTGCCCTACTGGTGTGACTGGGGGAAAATGAGCCACCGGAACTGGATACAACAAAAGAAAAGGAAAAAAATTCAACATATAGAGAACCAAGACCAGAACTGTACCACTCTTTTACGCCTAGTTTCTTTAAAAATACACAAATTATTCATTCATATTATTCCATGATCAGTGCTTGTTTAGAGTCCATACATATTGACTTTCCAGTTTGAAAAGCGCTACTAAACTGATATTAGACTTTAGAATCGCATCATAATTTGCCCCTATTCTGTGTATATTCTGTTCAGCCACAGAAAAGTAACACCTAACAGTATGATCTTACAGAATAAGTATCGTTTTTCATTCCCAAAGTTCTATTATATCATACGCAGCTTCTCAGTAGTTGTTACAAAAGAATGCATTTGTGGGTGGAGTAGAAGTTGAAAAAAATATATCATGCTTTTATTCATTTACAGGCTAATTATGAATATCCACATAGTAATATCTGTTCGGTGAAGCACGGAAAAGTGTGGCATCATGTTGCAGTGAGATCATCAGCTCATTTAGCTTAAATGTTTTTGTCCTCTGCAGTTAAGCTTGCGAAGCAGGACCAGGAGATCAAGGAGATGAAGCAGAAGATTGCGGAGGTCATGGCAGTTGCTCCGGGCGTGTCCTACGTAGCTCCGCGCTCAGCCGTGCCGCAGTACCTCAAGTTCCTCAACTCGGAGCGCTACGTCCTGAACCCCCGAGGGCTTATGTACCAGTGTCTTAAGAAATAGACATGACGACACGAGACAAAACGGAGGCCTTTTGCTTTTCTAAGCTGTTTTTAATCAGCTGGTTCTTACGCGTCCAGACGGAGGATGACACATTTTGTCCAGATTGCCGGTCAGACGGTGTGCCTGGCCTTCCCTGACAATGGCAGCAGCCTCCAGCAAGCTTAGAGCTGTCACGTTTACAACTCTGAGACAATGAGGAGATTAAGAAGACCTTTCTTGGAGCCAGTGGTTCTTGAGTACACAAAGCTGATTGTACTGATTTGTGGTGCTACAGAAGTATTGACAAAAGCAACACTGACCTTTTTTAAAAAAATCCTAAACACACCTCCAGACTTGCTCTTTCTAACAGCAAGGTGCCACTCGGAAAATGTTTTCGCTTCAGAAATTTCAGGACGCACTTTGTGAAGACCACCGAGATCAGGGGAGTCCAACTGCAATCCTGGAAAGTCGAGGCGCTGCACAACTTGATGATTTTCCAATTCCGAAAACTCAGTGAGCTCGTTAATGGGCTCGTTTCATGAGGAAAACAATTTGATGTCTGTAAATGTTTCAACCTATCATTCAGTCCACATTTCCAGTCCACATATGGAAACTAACCTGCAAAAACAGTCTATTTTCAAGGCATTGTGTTCAGTGATGACATTAAAATCTAATGTATTTACTAGGGATGCACAGTGATGGTATTTGCTTTAAAATGTGCTGGGTAACAGTGCGAAAATTCATTTTATTAAGAAATTTTATTTGTTATTATTATTTTTTTGTTATACACATACAACATGCAATGAAGTATGAGCCTGAATCACTCCTTAGAAAATATAACACAATAAATAATGAACTATAAATAAACAATAAATAAACTTCAGAAAGATAAAGTAACAAATCAGCAAATGTAAACAATATATACTGACTGTAATGTATCTTGTGAATATTTACACTGGAAAATATAATGAAGGACTGCATGTGTAATCCTACAGGAATACATTTCACAGTTCTCTGCAGTTCTAATCCAGGTGGATCTAATTGCAGGTTCTTAAAGTGAATATATCAGCAGATCTGATCATGGGAAGAATTTGATATAAGCGTTTGCCCCCATATCTGTGCATCTCTAGTATTTCCATTAATCCACCTACAGCAGTTTAGCCCCACCCATTGATCTTGAAGTTATACGGAGTGTTTCAGCTCAGACTTATTTAAATGGCGCATAACACAGCCAATTAGAACAGAGGTCATTTACATATTCCGGTCTTAAAGGCACAGTAACAAGAAGAGTTTGTGTAGTTCTAATGGATGAGAAGAATAGGCTTAACTGATCACCTAAACATTCATTATGACCATTTTTGGCACATAAGCCCACATTAAAGTGGAAAAATACAAATACAAAAATGTAGGATATGGGTGGGGCTGCACGATGTGGATGAAAAAACATCATACTGTGATTGTAATGTGATACATCTATGAATCCCTGATATGCCGGAACAATTTGGGAAAACAATCTAATTGCTCATTTTTTTCTAACCCATATTGCAAATGCAATTTACTGCCATTTTTTTAAAAACATTTTTTACACAAAAATGACCAGGACTTCCATTTTATTGAAAACGTAAATGCTGTTCCCAGCCTCTGCTTTATTGGGTTACGTTTTCCCACTTAAAACTTGTCATTAATTATCAATATGTATTAGATACTATTAAAACTTTGGGTCTTGCAATTTGAAAATTGCACTCTTTAAAATGATGGAAAACAGATAATGTGCAGTCCAAAAAATTGGACAGCATTATTTTCCATCGTAATTATTCATATTTGTTGGATCATGTGAACGTAGTTTCATCCACAGCACCTGTACAAAACATCTGGAACATCTGAGTTGGTCAGGATCCTCAAACCGACTGATTTCTTGCTTTCCCTTCAGCCTCCTGAGGTATCAGTACTGCAAGGCCAATATTGTGGCAATAATTTGAATATGAAGCTCCTGGACTAGGGCTGGGTGTCATTTAAAGATTTAGATACAAATACTTTGACTTTGATACTGATCCCTGAACAATATTGAAACTTTTTCAGTACCTTCTTAAAAAATAGAAACAGGTGCTGGAAGTGGGCTCATGTACAAACACCAACAGATTGCAGGATAATCACGAAGCAGAGACATTAACATGCATACGGAATGTAATTTTGGCTTCCAGTTAGATGTCTAGATTTTGCTCACAGATGCTGGTTAAGTCTGACTACTTAGTAACTGAAATTTGGTATTTACTATTGAATACTCGGCAGCTCTGAAGTAATTCAGTCTGTACCGTAAAAGCATTGGATTTCGATGCCCAGCCCTCTCTAGGACCACAGCTGGATTTCCCTGACCTCAATGATCTGTGACGGTGACGTTAAGAGGCCAGGACTATTTTCATGAGAAGAACGGCCCAAGTGGCTCATGATGTGCTTTTGTGCCTCAACACAATATCCAGACAGACTTCATTTATATATATTAAAAAAAAGCCAATACATATTGTCAGTTATGTGAATATAAGTGCTTTGTATGGTTTTGTATTCCTTTTTACATTATACACAATGTAAAGAAATTGACTCCCAAAAAAATGTTTGTAGGTTTTCATGTCTCTGGACCTGTTGCCTTTTTATGTGTCAATGGGGTTGTTTTTTAATCAGATATTTATTTTTCTGGCTTGATGTACTTCTCCCTTAAACAAAAATGAGATACTGAATTATTTGTGTTGGTCTGCATGCCGATTTATGTAACATGATTGTTTTTTTGGATTTTTTTTTTTTTTGAATAACAAAATAAATAATTACCAGTTTTGATGTTTCATTGTGTATTTGTGCAAGAACTACTGTTTTTCTTCCAGCATTTTCACTAAATATATATAGCAAAGACCTTCAAAATATGACAGACTCACAATCGGGCGTGCTGCAAGTGTCATCTTTATATCAAGAAATGGTGCAATTTTTAAAAAGATACAGAAGAGGAATTGTGTAGTCAAAGCAGATACAAGCTACTTACTGTCAAGATGACTGTTCAGAGAATAGTCCACTATTGTCGAGTCTTCCGAAATTTACTACAAACTGACATTAAACGTCCATTTCTTAGGTTCACAAGAGTCACCGGCTACCCATCTCACTGTCAGGTGTTTGGCTGGTGCACAAAAGAAAAGACTGAATGTGGTGAACTTCAGAACAACTAAAGCCCTGCTCTTCACATGATGGTCAGTGGTTTTGGGGGGGTTATATGTTTCCCCAAAGAGGTTTTCTTTCTAGTTTTCTCTCAGGTGTCTGAAAAATCTTAACATAACCCAATGGACAGAGCACCTATAATATTTACAAGTTTGAGAAAATTAACCAAATTTGACCAAGTGGTTGATTGACCAACTGATCAAGTTACTCATTCAGGAAACTTCCCCAGTCTGAACCTACAAGGCCGTTCTCTTTTGGTGACCAAAGTGGAGAGTCTACATACAGTCACAGTAAATATGAAACAATTTCAGCTTATGATTTGCTACAAACATCGAATATAAATTAGAAGTCAGTTATTCACAATTGAACTGGGACAGCTCTGAATTGGTGGAAAGTAGTTCACTGGATTTCCTTAAGATCTGTTGTTCAGAAGTGCACCACAGTCACATGGTTTAATATACAGTATATGTGTGGAAAAAATACAGCTGTGAAATGTGCAACCCTGCAGAAAACTGAAGCCATCAGATAAGTGAGGATCTAGGTGTTGACCTTTTTCTTCCACTGAATACCAATTGCTGGGAAACATTGATATGCATGACGCCTGCAGTTGAGTTCATTAGACTTCATCCTCTGAAACACTGTTTTGAATCTCATAAATCAGACCCAATCTGACCATTCTGAGGCAAAAAAAACAAAAAACAGGTTCTGCATTCAAATGTAAAATGCAGAATGACATCTTTAAAGGATCATCTTAGATATTTATATATGCATGCATGTCTAAAGAACCAATGTATTGTCATGTAACGAACAACAGAAACCGCATATCAGTAACCAGCAACTAAAGAGCCATAAAAAGGTTTGAACAACTGCCAACTAAACAAGGACTGATCTTTTGTCTATAGAAGGCACATATTAACAAAATCATATATGGTCTAGATTATTAATGTATAGAAACTCACTTATCATGAGGTTTTTTTTTGTTTTTTTTGGGGGGGGGGGGGGGTAAAAATGGTCAAACCAATTGCCCTTTCCGCACACACCATTTAGATGAAAAAAATGATACAGCAAACGAGAGCATACATTCACAAATAGTTGCCACAATGTTGAGAGTGAAACACGCTTTAAGATAGTCCTTAAGTATATAATGTAGATAAATAATCTGCATTTTATCCCCACCCAAACACTGACAGCCCCTCCCTTTCACAGTATTGGCTTAAGTTAATGTTGCATTGCAGGTCAAAATTGAACCGAAGTTACTGTTTACCTTGAAAAGGTGCTCTAACATTTGGAGTTACAGCAATTTTGTTAACCGAAGTTTTTGATGGTCAGAGATTAATTGCCCATTGTTCAATGCGCACATAGCGACTGTAACAATAACCGTATTCGTACCATTTGTACTAAAGGAAATGCTGGCTTAGTAATCTCATGTAATGCTTGCATCAGATTAATGGCCTTTTTGACAGAACTTAAAATGAAAAATACTATTCTAACTAGAGCACCTTTAAAAGGTAACACAACAACCAGCTCATACTTTACATTTCATGAGAACTAGTTAAAGCCATAAACGCTGGGCTACTTCTCCTTTAAATAAGAGAAGACTCTGGGTAGGGCAGGACAAGAGACCAATTCATACGTGATGCAATTATATGCACAAAATGTGCTTCAAAAAAAACCAAAAAAAAAAAAAAAACCCATCCCACCAGATACTATAAGTAAAAATGTTTTTTAAAAAAACAGCTTGTAATACTGACAAATAACAACCTTGTCATTTTTCTTCTTTTGAAGCAGATGGCTACACTGAGAGAATAAATGTACACAAATATCAGGCAACAGTTTCTGCCACCTACAGCGGTGAGAAGAATAGAGCGCAGGAATCTTTTTTTTTTTTTTTTTTTTTTTGAGGGGAAGGGGGCTCCTGATCCATCCCTGCAAAGCTTTCACCCAGTCTACTGAGCGATGAAGCACTAGAGTCCCGTCCAGAGCGTGAGGATGAGAAGCGGTGGAGAAAACGGTGCTGACCGTCCCATCCACCGCTATGAGGAAACAGTAACAGGGTTGAGAGAACCGTTTCGGCTGTAGAACTTCGAGAAGGCTTCCTCCAGCACCGTGGTCAGACGTGGCTGATCACCCTTCGGACAGAGGAAGAAAAGGAGAGAGTGAGAGGCAGACAAATCACAGCAAAACACAACAGGCAAGGAAAGAAAAAAAAAAAAGGAGAAACAGTGAAAGCATTAAACTAGAAGAAAACTTGTGTTACAGAGCACACAGACAAGTAAATAAATCCATTTGCTGGCACTGCAAGCAATGGGTCAGGGTCACTACATAATACATTATATGGACACACCTGTTTTTCAGGGTTTGGGCCTCTTACTTCCAGTGAAGTGCAATCTTAGTGTTTCAGCAGACCAAGACATTCTGAACACCACCACGCTTCTAAATTTGTGGAGCCAGTTTGTGGAAGAACCTTTTCTATTCCAGCATGACTGTGTCTCAGTGCACAAAACAGCTCCATAAAGACGTGCTGGAGGAGTTCA
>JBBJLS010000155.1:2789873-2813727 GCA_037577275.1 Bryconaethiops microstoma | reverse complement strand
TTGCTGTATAAATGTTAAATCTAAATCTAAATGTTAAATGTTAAATTTAAATGTTAATCTAAATCTAAATGTTAAATCTGAATGTTAAATTTAAACGTTAAATCTAAATCTAAATGTTAAACATTAAATCTAAATGTTACATTTTAAATCTAAATATGAAATATATCTAATTGTCAAATCTAAATCTAAATGTTAAATCTAAATATAGCATATTATATCTAAATGTTAAATGCTAAATCTAAATGTTAAATTTAAATGTAAATCTAAATCTAAATGTGAACTCTAAATATGAATGTTAAATCTAAATATAAATGTTGTGTGAAATCTAAATGTTAAATCTAAGTCTAAATGTGAAATCTAAATCTAAATGTTGAGCTCTAAATATTTAGAAGATATGCTAATTGACCACGATTACATGATTACAATTGGCTGTTACTTAGCAGGGGGCTGGACTGCGTGCTGTGATAGCCCTCACCAAGATGGAGGATTTGCCTTAAATGATTTTAAATCTCAATGTTAAATATGAAAAATGTATCTCGCACTCTAAATGTGAAAAATATATCCCGCACTCTAAATGTGAAAAATATATTTCGCGCTCTCCGGGGAGGAGAGCTTCGCCACAGGTCACGTTCAATAGTTCTGGGGGAGCTGAGGGTCCCTGTAAAATATCACGGCGCTACGCTTTTCCCCGTTTGCCGGGGGCTATTATGGTAAACGAGGGGTCGTTGGAAAGGTCTCACTGAGCCCTATCTAACTGTGTAGTTTGACGGAAATTGGTTGTTGCCCAGCGGAGAAAAGCCGCCTCACGTTCCACGGGGGGACAAACGTATTGGGACACCCAGGCGAGGCGAACGGTTTTCGGCTAATAACTCCCGATCTCTGGGGGCTATTCTGGCAAATGAGGGGTCGTTGGAAAGGCGTCACTGAGCCCTTTCTAACTGTGACGTTTCACATTTAGAGTGCGAGATATATTTTTCATATTTAACATTCAGATTTAAGATGATTTAAGGCAAATCCTCAATCTTGGTCAGGGATATCACAGCACAAACCCTGGAAGACAGGTTTGTCCCAATACTTTTGTCCAGATGGTGTATGAGTTGCCCAGAAAAATCTCCAATCCACAGTGTGGCGCTACAATAGCACTGAGTTACACAACATTTTCAGCAGGGAAGAGGGACGGACTGCAGAAAGAAAATAAACAGTTTCAGTATTTTGTGAAATAAACTCAGTTTTTGTAGTTTTAAAATGTGTGCGGGCTGTGTGCAGAAGGAGTATCCGGACAGGGTGAGTTTAAGACTCCTGTTCTCTGTTTCAGGGGGTAGTTGGTGCAGACTTTGACTGGAATGGTGTAAAACTGCTGGTTTTACTGGTTTCCTTATTGTGATGATAATGGTAATAATGTTGATTTTAATGTTAATATTAAAGCTGTTCAGCTTTAAACATGAATAAATCTGAACGTTACGGCTGTTTTAAAGTTACTTTAGCGGAAAAGCAACTTAAAACCGACCTGTCATCATGATCTCTCAGTTTTCAGTATATACATGCATTTATTTTCTAGTATTTTGTAGTGCATTGTTTACCTTTAAGTTGCTTAATCTTACTTCTTATTTAAGATTAAACAACTTGGGTGTTAGAGATCACGCCCTATTTCAGAAATGGTACTCTGTGTACACTGTATGCAATATATATACCTTTATTAACCAGAAAATGTAATAATTTGTATTCAGCATTACTAACCTATAAAAAACCACTTACTACAATTATAATAATAATGTGGATCACCAGACAACTGTTAGATATTTAACAAGCTATTATGGGATGAAACCGTGAACGAGTGCATTTCAAGTTAAATGACAGTCTAGAATTTGACTCACAACCACACAACCAGTTAATAGGATCTCAGACGTGCACTCTAACAGATTCTTTTATCTTACAAAGGAAACTTGTTTAATTTGACATTTTTTTCCATTTATAGTTGTTCACTCAACTTTCTAATGTTTAGCAAGAGTAAAAAAAATCAGCAGATTATGAAGTAAATGGATAAGTGGTAAAAATATGTGGTGTGTGACTGGTAGTGTACCTGCAGCATTAGAGGAGTTTGCACTGATGTGCTCTCATTGGGTTGTTTACAGGGTAACACCTGCCTAGACAATGGCTCATATCTCATGAACTTCCTGGGCTGTGCCAACTGTAAGCAGCGAGATTTTGTGCTGATCAGCAACAAGACCATGGTGGATGAGGACGAGGAAGAGATTGTCACTTATCTCCGTGAGTTATTTTACAAAACATACTATGTCAATAAGCAGACCACAAAATCTTACTGGAAGTCTCTTAAAACACAGCTTCTCTTCCCACAGATAAGTGCAAGAATTGTGATCATGTCATAGCAAGACATGAGTACACCTTCACAGTGGTGGAGGACTATCAGGTGAGGACCCTTTCAAGAACTGACCATATTTGTCCTTCTTCCTCTTCTGGCTGCTCCCGATTAGGGGTCTCCACAACGCATCTCCATTTCCTTCTATCCTCTGCATCTTTCTCTCTCACACCAACTGCCTGCGTGTCCTCCCTCACCACATTCATAAACCTCCTACTAGCCTTCCTCTTCAGTTCTGAATCATAACCGCCCTGCCGATCTCCCTGGACTGCCTAGGCCTAGAACCGCCTCTCCCTCTTCAGTTTGTAGAGAAGCAGCTGTGGTGTTCTTGGTATCATATGCAACTGACTGATTTCTCTCTAACTTTTCTTATTAGTGAGAAATCTTGCATAGGCCTCCTGTTCGGGGATGATTGTTTGTGGTTCTGTGAACTTACCACTTGCTTAATATGGAACCAGTTACACTGACAGGGATGTTGAAGGTCTTTGCTCTGACTCTGTCGCCTTTTCCACTTCAGGATTGGTTAATAATGGTAAATAATTTAGGAAGCTTTCTCCTTCTTCACAAATGCTACTTGTTGATGAAATGGCGTTGTCTTTCATAATGTCATCGGGTACAATTTACATAAGAACCTTTTGCAGCATTAATATCTAGAACTTTTTATTCTTGTTTATATGTTGGCACCTTTAAATGTTTGGGTTCAGACAAATATAACTAAGATTCAGGTGTTTTTAAGTATGTCTTGTTTTATGCTTCTAAATCCATGCATTTTTGTTCATATATTTAAAATGTTGTCTTAATCAGCACTTCACATTAACAGAATAATCATCTCAGATGTCACCAAAGACGTTTGATCTGTCAAGTTTGTTTCTTTAATTTTGCAGTAAATAAACGCTAATAAATGATTTAAGCATGTATCCCCACCAGCTAGCCTCACACAACCTGTAAAGTTTCTCATACTTTCCTCAGACCCGGCCGTTTGGTTTTTTTTAAGGAATATCAAATAAACTTGTGTGCTGGTGCTGTGTGACACTGATGTTTCACTATGGTTTGAGACAAATGTCCGAGATGTTCATATTGTACATACATTAGCCTTGTAGCACCAGTGAAAACAAACCTAAGATACCAAACATCAATTACATTTGGGTTTGGAGGAAAATAGTGCGAATGTGATTGTTCCTCTGAATTATTCCTTTAAAAATACAGTCCTTTGTCTATATATCGTGTTCTATGTCGCTACTCATGCAATAGTGTTATCATGTGCAGTATCACTACTGTCACTATTACATGCAATAACAGACTCTTTATAGAGAACAACTCCAGAACACTATTTGTGTTACTAGTAAAGTACTTGAGCAGTAATTTTGTTTATGTATCTATAGTATTTATATCTACCTCCCTTACTGACCACAGCGTTTTGTATATATAGCATAGTGTCCCTATGGTGATGCTGTGAATAGCAATGTGCCTCACACCTCCATGGTTGGGGGTTCGAATATGTGTGTGTGTGTGTGTGGAGTTTGCATGTTCTCGTGGTGCCGTGGGTTTCCTCCGGGGTCTCCAGTTTCGCTCACAGTCCAAAGACACGTGCGTCTAGTGAATTGGGGATTCTAAATTGACCATAGGTGTGAGTGAATGATTTGTGTGTGTGTGTGTGTGCATGTGTGTGTGTGCGCGTGCGCCCTGCGGTGGGCTGGCACCCCGCCCAGGGTGAGTCCCTGCCTCGCACCCCTTAATCCCAGGATAGGCTCCTGGTACCTGCGACTCTAGTGAGGAGTGAGCAGTTACAGTGAGAGAGTGAGTAGTATAGTGGATTTAGTACTAAGCATTTTCTGGGGAGTATTGACATATGGATTTCTGCACAAATTGGTCATAAAATGTGAACTGATATTCCTCTAAGTCACAATAATAGACAAACACAGTCTGCTTAAACTAATGCCACACAAATAATTATATGTTTTTATTGACCACACTCCAGAAGGCCTATTTTCTTCTTTTGAAGCCATTCTGTTGCTGTGCTTTGGGTGGCTGTACTGTTGCATCACCCAGCTTTGGTTGAGCTTCAGTGGGTGGACAGATGGCCTTAAGTTCTCCTGCAAAATTGGGAAATCATTTTTCCTTCGATTATAGCAATCTGTTCAGACCCTGACGCAGCAAAACCATGGTGCCCCCTCCACCATACTTCATAGTTGGGATGAGGTTTTGATGTTGGTGTGCTGTGCCTCTTTTCCACACATAGTGTTGTGCGGTTCTTCCAAACAACTGAATTTTGGTTTAATCTGTCCACAGAACATTTAATCTGGAACATCCAGGTCTTTTGCAATCTTCAAACGTGTTTTTTTTGGACAGCAGTGGCTTCCTCTGTTGTGTCCTCCCATGAACATTCTTGTTTAGTGTTTTACGTATCGCAGCTTCTCCAACAGGCATGTTAGCATGTGCCAGAGATTTCTGTAAGTCTTTAGCTGACAGGATTCTTCTTCACCTCATTGAGCATTCTGTGCTGTGCTCTTGCAGTCATCTTTACAGGATGGCCACTCCTAGGAGAGTAGCAACAGTGCTGAACTTTCTCCATTTATAGACAATTTGTCTTACTGTGGACTGATGAACATCAAGGCTTTTGGAGTCAACAATTCTTAATCGTAGGGCTTCTGAGAGCTCTTTTGTGCGAGACATCGTTCACTCAAAAACTGGTGTTTTTTTATATGGCAGGGCAGCTTTAACCAACCTCTCCAATCTCATCTCATTGATTGGACTCCTGACTCCAATTAGCTCTTGGAGATATCATTAGCCTAAGGGTTCGCATACTTCTTCCACCTGCACTGTGAACGTTTACATGGTGTGTTCAATAAAAACATGTAAACATAATTCTTTGTGTGGTATTAGTTTAAGCAGACTGTGTTTGTCTATTGTTGTGATTTAGAGTAAGATCAGATTACATTTTATGACCAATTTGTGCAGAAATCTATATGATTCCAAAGGGTTCACATACTTTTTCTTGCAGCTGTATATTGTTCTTGTCTGTGCAGTTGTTGCATGAGAAGTTTCCTCCGGGCTCAGTGAAGTTTTCTGATTCTGCTCGGGGGGGGGGGAACAAGCCATCAAGGCCCTCAAGTTCATACATGTCCCAAATAAATCTGCATGACATTCCGGGTGATTTCTTTTTTGTTCTCCCAGGAATACACAATGCTGTGTATGCTGTGTGGAAAGGCTGAGGATTCCATCAGTGTGATGCCAGACGACCCCAGACAGTCTGCCTCGCTGTTTTAGATCAGTACACACAAAACGGAGAACAAGACAGGAAAACCTTCTCGAATAGGCAAGTTCGGCACTGTTGTGGAGAAGCGCCACGTACGCAGGTTTATCCACACATGCAGGTGGTCATGTTTATGTCAGTCCTATTTACTGCACCTAAAGTAGTGCAAGGGAACACAAAGGCAACTGAAAACTAACACTGAAAACTAAAACGGTCAGAAGTTACTGTGTGATGTTTAACCCACAGAAGGCATCTGTACTGCTTCTGATATTCCTTCCCCCTAAAATGAAATTGAAACTGAAACCAGTATACATAGTGTATATAATACATGTACAACTGCCAGGCTTTAATCTGTGGTACTTCTAGAGTCTGGGATGGACAAATAACTGTAGTAAAACAGCACAAATAAAAAGACCCTGTATGTTTGAGACATGTTTTAGTACACAGACCTCTGTTCAGTCACTGTTTCTGTTTGCTGTATGGACATCGATGTCTTAACTTTTTATTACACAGTATTTCTAGTATTAATTGAGTAATGACAAAATACTTTTGTATGCCTAACTGAAATAAATTCACTTTGCAGCCCAGCTTGTATCTGATCCATTTTACATGAATGAAGAATGCACAGCTAAATATCTCTGTAAATAAAGATGACTACATATGTTAATGTCTTGCACTTCAGTCAGTATTTATTATATTTATATGAACACACATACATTCCAACATAGTAACACCTTTTTTTCATAACTCAACCATGTCTGTTAGCAAAATACATTACATGAAGCATGAGTTTTTTTCCTTTCATGTATTTATATCTATGTACAGTTCGGTTTTCTGTACATTTTTTAAATAGTAAGCCATGTAACTATTGTGAGGTTCTCTACTGATATATGTGAAGTAAATAAGTACTTCTGGAGGTCAGAAGAGTTTATCCGGAACTGAACCACTAGTCTAACTACACAGTACACACAGAGTTCTCGGGTATGGCGGAAAGAATGTGTGACACAATGTCAGCCTGTATGTTCTATTCATAATAATTACAATCATTTGACATGCACCTCTGCAGGGGTCATTTACCTTTCAAATGGCTTTCAGTATAAAGAACTGCAAGACGCCACTGAACCATATTAATGTAACTGTTCTTTTTTGGATTATGATGTAAATATATTGATTTGTTCAAGTAATATGTTTATAGTACTTATAGTGTTGTGTTCCAATTCTTAGTTTGAATGAAGAGTTCCTTGCGCAGTTCATTTGAAGGGTCCACAGTGCTGCTCTGCAGTGTATTAGGTATGTTAATGATTTTGCAATTATTTACAGGAATTATGCTGCCAGGATATTTAAAGCACTGAAAAGATAATACTTGGCAATTGCAAAGTCGTTGACCCTTAATAACGTGACGGCCAGGTCACTCAGTAGCAAGTCGTTGAGCTACATCGTCATTGTTTCGTTATCACATCTAATAAATAAATAAATACATTCTATAGATGATATAGTTTACAGTACATACATTCCCTGAAGTACATATATACACATGCTTGCTTAGACCATATACGTCTATACATACAATGATTTTACATAGCACGGATGGCAAAGATTTGATATGAGAGCTAAAAAAAACAGATGGTTGCATGAAAAGTTTAAAATTTAAAAAAATAATTATAGAATAATAGCAACTGAGGCAGAATCAGTGTCCACAAACCAATGCCAAATGTGCAGTCCCATTATTTGGAAGCATGCGTTTCCTCAATGAAAATACAGTTCGTATTTATTCCATATAGATTTTAAACAACCAAACTTACATCAGGGCTTCAAATGCACATCTGGCATTGGTATGGACCTAGAAATATGTAAACAGCCCGTTTTTAAAGAACGAAATAGCTAGAGAAAGAAAATAATGGACATACATTGGCACAAAACATAAAGACTGTACATACAAATCCAAATATGATATGAATTCTATAGACAGCATAAAAATAGGACAAATTAAAAGCGGTGGTGGAATTCAAGGGGAAAAGGAGAAATGTAGAGGAGCATGTAAATGCTAGAGGTATGATTGAAATGGCATATACACTATATGCTTTCAAGTAATCTCAACCATCACCTTTGGCTTTCAGCCAAACAAGTATTCTTTTTCCCCCCCAGTCCATATAATTGACCTTTTCACGTAATTTGAATACAGGAGGTCCATCATTACCTATACACTTATTTATTCGTTGCCTCATCGTTACTGAGTTAAAAGCTGCTTATAACCGCATGATCCTTTTAAAATCAATAAAGTCAACAAGAGGTCCATCACAGCAGCAATATCGTCCACGTTATTCATTTTATTTGTTCACCTTCGTAGTGGGTTTGCACTCGTGGCTTCCTGATCTCCCTTTGGCACAGTATCCCGTCACACGATTAGCTCGTATCTCGCTGAGCCGAGGGGGTGGGGAGCCTGTAATGCTGACTGGTGATTGGCTGTGGCATGCCTCAAAGCGAGAAGGGGAGGAGCTTAGAGAGCGCTGTATGGATGAAGAGGTGCGCTGGTAGCGGGAGGCGGCCACACCCCCTCGCTCCTGCATCAGCTGAGTGAGGTTGTCCAGGAGATCCGCATCACTGGTGCTGCTTGCCCGGATACGGTAGCGCCTGCGCCTAAGACAGAGAATCAGGGAATACCATCAATGATACCAACGAGTAAAAATAACAAAAATAAACAAGCTGCAAACTAAATGTACTCAAACAACTGTTTTATCTCCCTGTTAAAACACTAACATGAGCTATGTGTATACGCATACTATATGCATTAGATTTTTTTATATTTTATTGTAACAAAAATTGTGTAATATGGAAGTGTGGTTCAAATACATTAGTGTGCATTTTGAAATATCTCTCTAGACCTAGAACAATATGCATGTCAAAATTTTTGTTAGGCAGGTGAGCTACATTTTCTAACCTGTTGTCCCCCCCAGGACGCAGGGGCGGTTTTCCTGGTGGCGGTCGTGGCATGAAGCGAGAAGATAACTGCTCTGGCACAAGAGTCGGGCTTATGGGCCTCGGTATCTTACTCCTGCTGGACAGGGCCCCTGAGGAGGAGGACAGGGAGAGGAGATCATCTCCCTGATAGTCAGAGCCACGAGAACCTCGTTCAGACTGGAAGGAAAACTTGTCGCGAAGCAGTGCTGAGGGGAAATGCTCGCAGGACAGGGAGAGGGAGGGTGACAGGGGGGCAGGGAAATTCCTTCTAGTGGGGGAGTCGGGGTCTCGGATTGGAATGCGACTGGTCCGTGGGGACAGTTCCCGAGGCGAAGCTGGAACTGGAGAAGCAGGAGCTGCATCGACCGTGTCTCCGGTTGTCTCACCCTGGTTGGGAGTCGTGGAAGGACCACCATCTGGACAGCCGGAGTCGCTCTCCACATCTTTGTCAGTTGCTTTGACAGCAGTGAAAAGCTCATGTGCAGCGTCAGGGTGCTGAGGGGAGGTTTTCCCCAGTGAACCTTCCGGCATGCGGTTGGGTTCCTCTTCTGTAGGAACAGACGGACTGTCTTGCACCGCATCATTTTCACACTTTTGCTGAACCTGGACGGACTGTGGCAAAGTGCTGGATAACTATAAATATAAGCAGATATAGATAAGAAGACAAGAGGAAAATTAGGCCCTCGGCTTTGCTGTAACACTGTACATTTTCAATTAGGCACGTGGCAGATGCTATTATCCAGAGCAACTTCCAATTTAATTGTGCTAAAGATGTAAGTGGATGTAGTGTTAGAAGCTTTGTTCAACTGTACCATTCTGGTACGTTTGGCACAGTCTTCACTTGATATCACACTTTGTTTTATATATTTTATACGTATGTTTAAAAGAGATGAGCATCTACAGAGACGCAAATCATCTCGTTGCACTGTATGTACTTCTGTATTGCAATAACAATGAAGATATTCTATGATTTTTACTGGGGTAATGTGGTGTGTGTGCCTGGACCCCAATTTGCCGTTGGTATTTACTTCACTCCCAGATTCTCTCTAGTTGCTTGGTAAAGTATAAAGAATTTTAAGTAGAAAGTATTTTTAAGGTATAAAGCAAACAAAGTTTCTGAGCACTTTTCAATATTTTTACTGACACACCGCAGAGCAGAATTTACCGACCTGCTCTAGCTGAGCTCTGGTAAGGTGGACCACTGAGGCTGGCTGCAGAGTGGGCAGCCTTCTCAGCCCAGACACCCCTGATATCCCTGTCAGACCTGTCAGTCCTGGAAGCCGTGCAAACGGAGGGCCAGTGTGGCATAGAGCCGCATGGAGTTCACCGGAGCCAATAAGGCAGCTGGCTCGCTGGGGCAGGGGGTCAGACCAGGTGCGAGGCAGAGCCAGGGGGCTGGAGGAGCGAGGAGACACCCCAGAACGCTCCTCCTCATCAGGCTTAGAACCAGCTGAACCACTACCACCCTCCAGTTCAACCAGAACCCACTCCTGGGAGTCTCCCTCCTGTGGGACTGGGCTGAGGTTAACAGCTACGTAGCCGCTGCTTGCTGCCCCCTCCTCATCCTCCAAAGACCCTTGACAGCCAGTCCTGTCCTGGGGTAGCCCTGGTCGCTGCTTTCCTAAGCTATTAATGACACAAAAGAGAGACCATGACATATTTCTGCATTTCAGGTGAGTGTGTGAACTCACTCTCAAACACCCAAGTGAAACAAGGATGGGCATTTAACAGTTTTGCCTTGTTATTATTTCAATTTTAAATAACACAAACACAATATATATATATATATATATATATATATATATATAAGCAAAAACAGAAGGTTTAGTACCAGCCAATCACAAAACTTGTACTGTAAAATGTTTATTTTTCATATTTCCATGTAGATCTATCTATTTCAGTTTATTTCAACAGGAGATACAGTATCAGCAGCTTGCAGCATTGCTGTTGTCTGCAATCCTACATTACATGCCCTAAAACCTACAATAAATCTTTTAATTTCTTTTAATTTCAAACTACACATGCCTTATTTGATTAAAATTCATTGATTTAACAAACAAATACTAAGATGAGTATGGATGTCCCATCATCAAATACCGTGCCCATCTTAAAAAGGAACTAGAAAATGCTTAAAAATTTGGGAGATACTGACTAGGCCTCGAGGAAGCGTTCAATAGTGGGTTTGGGTTCAGGGGTCAGTCTCTTGTCCAGGCCCATACTTTGGCTGTGACGTATCCTCCTCAAAAGCGGAGCCACACGATCAATGAGTAAAGTTTCAGAGCGCACTCGCCTCGGAGAGCCTTGGATGGAGCCACTGTTGGGGCTCTGATTGCCCTCTTTACTCCTCTCCTCTTCACTGGCCACCTGGGACAGAAACAGAATCAGACCTCAGCTAAATCAAAACAGAAGAAATTAGTCTTTATTGTGGCAGATCTCCACACACTGTAGACATTCCCCGCTATGAGAATGTGAAAACAAACATTTTAAAAGAAGACACGTTAAACTGATTTTCAGTTCTCTGAACATTAACATTTGCACCACTTTTCCCTTCCTAGTACCTTTCTGATCAGTGGTTGAACATGATTGCGGTTGCGGTCTCGACTACGCTCCATCTCCTCCCAGACATCAGCGCCCTGAGCATGCTGGGGCGGGATAGGGGGGCAATTGTCCGCTTCACTGAGCCGCTCGCCCTGAAGGACATCCTCTGTATTCTCACGCTGCATATCACCCGGGATCGCAGAAGCATTGGCCATGCTGAAAGGAGGAATGTGTCATTATCACAATCTACCATCAATATAACAAGACTGTTTTATAGAAAAGAGAGTCTTTCTTAAATATCATGTGTTCAGCTTGACTGGTAGAACTTACCAAACAAGAAACTGTTCAACACATAGCTAACACCTGACCTCATTTCCCTCCTCTCATTCGCAGGTTTTTTCCAAATTGAAAATGTAACAATCATATTTAATAAATGTTGTGACAGTTTTACACCATCATGGCAGTTTGTAGATCAATTTGTGTTTATACATAAGTGCTAGGTCAATAAACACAAAGTGTCGAATAAACACAGGGACGTTTGTGTTTATTCTGACATTGTGGCCAGTTGGAATGGCTACACTGTAAGACCTGGTCAGAGACTTGCTTGTTGTACACCTACCCCATGTATGCTGGTGTGAGGCGAGTCAGCTGTTGGGCTGTGGTTGCTAGAGCTGCAACTGTGAGGGAATCCTGCGAGTCAGTTCTCTCCCAGTCATAGGGGTCATTTTCCAAAACATTGCAACTCTTCATACTGTTATCGAATACTGACAACAAGAGCTGGAACACAGCAGTCATAGAGAATATCATTAGTTCAAGCACTGCTATACTGTTAATGACACTTGAGCTATACTGACAGAGCAAAAGGAAACACTGATAACTCATAATTTGTCCACTGACAAACTGCAAAATGCAGTAAAAATACCTGATAGTCAGGCTTAGTGAAGTAGTCAAGGCTTAAGATGTGGTCAAGGAAAATGCTAAACTCTGCAGGAAGGTGCTTGAGCATGAGGCGGTGGTCATAGGTTTCCTTCAGATTCCCTACTTGCTCCTGAATGAGAAAGAAACAAGTAATACAAATGTTTGAGAAGCAAAAAACAAGCCTTATCAACCACAACGAACATCTGAGCCCAAGCCAAAGTGATGTCAATGAAACTATACATACTTTGTCCTTGACCTTTCTCCAGGGTAGTTGACCCACCCTGAACTCTACAAGCATGTAAAAGAGGGACCACAGGTCATCATGCCGACCCATTTCCTGCACAGAGAAATGACAGGACACAGAAGACATGAATTAATCACTCATCACATTTACAGCAGTGGCAGTATGACAACTAACAACGTGCGCATCAATCTATAAGCATAGAACAAAATTAACGTGTATGACTTGTATATGAAGCTGTAAGTTGTAAGGGGAGGGTTTGTGTGTAAAATATATGACACTGGATATGAAAAAAATGTGCATGTACAAGTGAGAAGTTGGAATTTACCCTGTTCTTGTGAGCATTGATAGATGCATAACGTACAGTTCCCCTGAATCCTGCCACTGGACGAGGCTTTATGAAGGTGAGGGTACAGATAAAACAGCAGTAATGAACGACTTACAATTTACTTACAGTATATGATAGAACATCTTGAAAACAGGTTAAAAACAAACACCCAGTGGACTTACTGGACGGACTTCTTGACAGGAATTGGTAAACTGGCGTGCCAACCCAAAATCAAGCATATAACAGGTTCGGCAAGTAGTAGCCAAGCGTCCCATGGCAAAATTGGACTAGATAGAAAAAAAAGAGCTGATTTATGAAGCAGTAAAGGCAGTAAACAACAAGGTGTTAGAAAGCATAATCACTCATGAATATATTTGTATTGTACGGTGTCTATGTATATGTTCTTTAGCCCTTAGAACGCAAGCAGCACAGATCCATACTGGAAGCGCGACAAATGTTAAATTGTTGTCATGTGGCCAAACAACTTCTTATACGAAAATTTCCCCAGTTTGTGTTGATGCTCCAGGTGTCAGGCATCATGCTGAGCTTTGTTTGGTGTTCCTACGTCATGAAGAACCAAAGTTATTATAATTTTTAAAAAAAATAAATTATAATAACCGCTAAAGAGGGTTAAAAAAAAAAATGTGTTGCACGCAAATGCCCATGGAGAATAAAACTACGCAAATTTCTTTTATTAAACAAACGAAGAAAACCACAAGATCTTTGAATCTGGGAGAACTTTCAGGATAGTCTCTGCCCACAAGTGGGTGGGGAAAACTGCAGAGGTCCGGAGAGCGGCCGAGCGGCAGTGCCTCAAGAGACTGAGTTCTAAGGGTTATTGTTCAGTACCTTAATCAAACTTTGCTTCAACACAGAGTATTATAAACATACACATTGTATATTGTATTAGGAGCAATTTGACAGTAAAGTCTTAGCTACTCTGCCAGTAAAGTTTTAATTGTTGCGGTGTGAAAACTGGTCTGTGAGCTGTAATGATTTCAGACTATATCAACCATGAATCCAGTCACTGATGGGCTTTTCTTACCGGTTTGATGTCTCTGTGAAGGAAGCCCACTGAATGAATGCTCTCAATGGCTTCCAGAATTTGCCGACCAAGCCTGAGTGTGGTTGACACAGAGAATGTACCGTAGTTCATAGTGCGCCGAAGGTCCGCCAAGTTTCTTCCCTGTAATCACATAAAATAATAACTTGGCTAACTAGTGTTTTTACTTTTGCCTTCTATATGATTAAATGTTACAAATGATAATAATTTACTCTGCAAATGACATTATAATATCTTACCTGAAGTTCCATCACCACATAGTTGAATCGGTCATTACGTCCACAACCAACAAAGCGGCAAACATGGTCTTTACCTGAGAGAGAATGGGAGTATGCCTTATTAACAAGTGGATTGATGTTTAAAAGAGATATTTAAAGATGTTTCATTCGTGGTGACTCCAACAGAGTGAGTGGTTAAACACCACATACATTATGCCCATAATAATTATAATTGTGTATTACTTATTAACAAGCCCTTGAAGTGGGTGTGTTAGAGGAAGAAACTCAAATGTGCAAAACATGGGTAGTGCAGGACCAGGGTTGGGTTAAAATGTACATCATACAGATACAGTTTTATGCAAAGGTTTAAGCACCCCAGTCAAATTACACATATTGATGTGTGAAGCAGTTAACACCACCCCCGCATGGAACAAACTTAAATATGACATAATTCTTCAAATGATTTATTTACTGAATTTAATATATTAAAAATAAATAAATAAACTGTTGCATGTTGAACAAGGTTGGGCAACTTTTCAGTCAGTACTAAGACCAAAGACGCTTTTGGCTCAAAATCACAGCCAAAAATGTTTTCTGTAGCCTCTTTATGGTCTTTCTGTTCCTGATTTAGGTTCTCTTTCAAGCATTTGGTCGGTATCTCACATATGGGGTACGCCTCCCTGCGTCTCCCTTCAGAAGCACATTATCACTACGCCAGCCATGATTGGCTGACCACGTCTGACGCACCAGGGCAGTCCCCTACCTTAACCGCTGCCCATGCCCACTAGGGTCTTTCAATTACCTCTTCTCACTCAGAAGCAACATCACTGATACTGCTTATGTTCTATGCAAACTGTCCACAGAGTTGCGCTCACCACTCACTCGCCGGGTGCTAGTCCCTTGCCTGCGGTATCTGAAAGACAGGCTTGTCTCCAAACAACAATCTTAACCAGCATGTTTCCAAACAGTGGTTACCAACAGCCAAACTCGCTAGTCTCCAAATTAGAGTATGGCTGAACGAGCGATTTCGCTGTGAAGCTACTCTAAACTAGCTGCAAAGCTATCTGATGGCTGCTGCCTCTGTGTCTGGGGCTTAGACGTGCCCAGGAGGCCCTAGCTCCGAAAGGAACTTGTCCTCACTGCGCCCGCCTGCCTGTGAAAAGTCTTCGTCGTCGGCTAGAGTCATGCTAGCCTGACTCACCAGGAGCCCGTGCTGACCGAGCTCACCATACCAGGTAGCCAGCCTCAGGAAGCCCCTACCACTGTGAATATGGACTGGGGTGAGCAGATGGATCAAACTGCTCCACTGCTAGCCTCCAACTCTTTGCAGGACGAACCGAGCTGCGATATGCTCAATGCTGAGTAGGATTCACTCGACGGGTCAGACGACATCATCTCGTTTGACTACGCTGATGATCCTTTCCTGCCCTCCTCACAGGTAGCGGCCCCATAACCCCGCACAACCTAACCACTGAGAGTGCCAGAGGCGATGACAGTGGTTCCCCTGAACATTCCATGGCCCAACGTTCCACCTGAGAAGTCTGCTTCCTGGCACGAAGGCAAGTGTTTACCACAGGCGAAAAGCGCAGAGAGGCAGTTACTAACCCCAGTGGAGCTGCTGGTAGCACATCACCTCCACCCTGGCCAGAAAACCCTCTCAACCTCATCTGTGCTGAGCTTTCCGTCGAAGACGGACGGGTTCCAGTCCTCTATGACGGACAAAACATACAGGTCCTTGGCCCTCGGTATGCGAGCCTTGAATGCTTCATCCATGCTGATGGTGTATCAAGTCGACCAAAAGCTGTGGGACGAGATGTGGGTGGTGAACGACTTATGTCTGCGCCTACACCGCTGTTCCGTGCAGGCTTCAGGGTGAGCCATGGGCATTTTGGTGACAAAGGAGAGAGCGCGCTGGTTAACTTTATCCAGCCTCTCTCATTGCAAAAAAATCCAGCTCCTCAACGTCCTGTTCGGCCCAGCTATGGCTACCATGCAACGTCGCTGTGAGGAGATAAAGAGGGAGGGCGAAGCTCTGCAGACCTGCCTACGCGGGAAAATGCAGCCACCCCCACTCCGACTTCACGGCCGTCCTACGCCAGGCTATAGAATCCTGAAGCGGCCCACGACACAGCCAAGACTGAGAGCAGGGGCAGACTTGCCAGATGCACGCCCCTCTCCTGCACCGAGAGTCTGCCGTTGAGGCTCAGAACCCAGAGTCCCGGGACAGTGTTCTGTTAAACTCCTCCTCCACGGTGAAAAGCACAAACACACTGTTATCTGTATTAAACATGTACCCATCAGCGCATCCAGTTCGATTCCACTGCACAAAAAAGATTTTCTTTTGCAAAACAAAACAATCTTAAACAGTCTCATAAGCTCTCCAACAGAGCAGACTGCTCAAATGCTTCCATTCCCCACAGGGCAGCAATGTTTCCATCCACAAGAGTGGATGCGTGATGACGCATCTATCGCTGCTAGGGTTCAAGTTCAACTTGAAGAAAAGTGTCTTGCTTCCCTCTCAGTCAGTAAACTTTATCGGTCTGTCTTTGGATTCCGTCGCAATGAGAGCGCGATTATCGCACCCAGACATGATGAAATGTTCACGTATAATCAAGGTTGGCCTGTCCAGCAATACGGGAGTAAATATATCCCATATGTGAGATACCGAACGAATGCTTGAAAGAGAACTTAAGGTTACGACCATAACCCCGGTTCTCTGATAGCATGAGTGAGGTATCTAACCGGACTGCCCTTCTTGCAGTGAGCGAGAAGAGCTTACTACCTTGAATGACGCTAGTGGGTATGGGCAGCGGTTAATATAGGGGACTGCCCTGGTGCGTCAGATGCGGTATGCATAAACAACATATTTTGCATTTGCCTCCACTGTTAACCAAGACAATTTAGTATGCATGTACATTAGTGCGAAAATAACAATGCAGAACTAATCTAGCTGCTCTGTTCTGTGCACTTTGAAGTTTTCTTAGATGTTTCTGGGCCGCACTAGACCAAACTACTGGGCAATAATGTAAATGAGACAGAACAAGACTTTGGACCACATTTTCTAATATGGCAGTTGGACAATATGCAGAACATATTCTGGACGAAGCGATACCTCTAATGCCCAGCTGTTTGAATTTGTTGATCTGCTCAACCATGGTACCCTCAATATGCGGATTAAGTGAGGTGATATTTGGTAACATGTATCTATTACAAAATGTCATACATTTAGTTTTGGAAATGTTCAATGCCAGTTTATTCTTTTTCACCCAGTCCGCTACTGTGTTTAACTCATGCTGTAGACTCCCATTCAGTTCAGGTATTGTTGATGCTGCAGTGAACAAAGTAGTATCATCAGCATACATTACAACACTAGCCTTTTTAAGAATTTGTGGAGAATCATTTACAAATATTCAAAACAAAAGTGGACCCAGGCAGCTTCCTTGAGCTAAACTGCATGATGTTACTATAACAGTTAGAAAGACTACCAAAAAAACCCTGTTGTGTCCTATTGGAGAGATAACTGTGCATCCAGGCCAGTGCTGATTGTGAAATGCCGTATACTTTAAGTTTGGCAATTAAAAGACTGTGGTCGATTACATCAAAAGCTGCTGTAAAGTCGAAAAACACAGGTCCTACTAGTTTCCTCGAATCCAAGCATGTTAGTCATTCCTCAGTCATGTGTGCTAGTGCAGTATTCGTTGAAAAGCCTTGTCTATATGCATGCTGGAACTTTGTTAGCAATTCATTTGTACTGAAGTAATCTATTATTTGATTAAAGACAATCTTCTCCAAAATCTTGTTTAACACTGGGAGTAAACTAATTGCTCTGCTGTTTGAGCCAGTAAAGCCTGTATTTGCATCTTTGAATAGAGGTATAATTTTTTATAAGTTTCCAGAGCTCAGGAAAAGTGCCACTTAAAACAAACCTATTAAAAACGTGACAAATAGGTTTTGAGAGTTGAATAGCAGCTACTTTAAGTTTTTTTCCATCAAGATTGTCTACACCTGTAACTGTATCAACAGAAAGACACTGAAGCATCTTCTCAACAACATCCTGAGTTACTGTATTAAATCCAAATTGGCAGTTTTTACCATGCATTGTATCATCAACCAATTTCCAACATGTGTTATTATCAGTTCTGTTCATACCAGATCTTAAGTTGTTAACTTTTTTGTAAAGAAGCTGTTAAAATAATTGTGGCCCCTCACATTCTACAAATTTTGGATATGACTTTGGCTTTCTGCACATTAGTACATTCAATGTTTTGCACAATGTTTTACTATCATTAACAGAGTTATGGATTTTCTGTTTAAAGTAACCACTCTTTTTACTATGATTTAGTTTTGTGACTTTGTTTCTCAGCGTGCAGTAAGTCTTCCTGTCTTCAGAACGCCCTGATTTTTGCGCAGCTGCTTTGGACTTGTCCCTTTGAAGCATCAGAGATCTCAAATCGCTGTCCAGCCATGGTGCACTGTTACTTTTTATGGACCATTTTCTATGAGGAGCGTGCTTATTAACCAATTTCATTCATTTATCCATAAACATATTTAAGGCAACATTAACATTATCTTCTTCACAAACATATGACCATTGCGTATTATTGATGTCTGATATATGAGTCTGGATTAAACCTTTTAAATGACCTGCAGAGAACAATCCTAACTCCTGATTTCGGCAATTTAGTGTTTCTTAATGAAGCGATCAAATTATGGTCACTACACCCCACAGCTCCACAGTTTAAGCACAACACAATAGGTTTAAAGGATCATATAATTTATTACACTCTGGAACTGTCACCAATAGAATAAGGCCTAATGTGTCAAGTAATACTATATTACTTACATATACAACACTAATGGACTGACTGAAAGTGTGCCCAAACATTTTCACGTGCCATATTTTATTTAAGTTAGTTTTATTGTAAATTACATTTGTAAATTTGCATTAAAGTGTATATAAATGTGTTCTCCCCCAAGCAAATGTTGGATTACCTCATTTTTACTTAGAAAATGAACAAAATGTGGGGTAATTTGGAGTGCTCAACTACATAGACTAAGTAAAAATTACAAATCAAGCATGAGCAGGAATAAACTTCAGAACTTCTTACCTTGAAGCCTCTTTAAAACAGCGACCTCCATCTTCAGGACCTGTTTAGGCTGCTGGGCAGATTCCACTTTGAGTGCTACATTGCACTGGTTCAGCTGGTCCAAGACTTCATAAATCTCCCCAAATCCACCACCACCAATCTTCTTTATCTGTGCAAGAAGATGGAACATTTTAAACATTTAAAAATGCACTAATACACTAATGTAGATTTCTCTCTACAATAACCCATAGTTTGAGAGGGCAAAGCCAGTTGCTCCACAGACCTTCAGTGATGATGCATGCTTGAACTGACTGTGCTTGAGGACACCTTAAGGTACCCAATTTAATGAAAAATTGTACACAGATGTTTGAAACTAAGTAAAAAAAATGTTATTATTATTATAACCCTTGCTCACCATGTTCATTTTTAGTTGGAAAAGTAGCATGTGTGTCAAACCCAGAGCTATTATTAATGTAAATTAATTACAGAATAAACTGTCATTGAACGTATTCAATGAACAACTTAAACACAATATTCAAAAACCACTTGACTGTGAAAGTGCTGAGTCACATATGCTCATATACTGACAGCTTGAAGCCAGTATACATATTTCTACAATATGATCATATGTAACTATAAATAATATTTCATGGCTCTACTCAGAAGTACAGTAAGAGTCTTTCATTCAACTAATGTTATGAAAAAAAGGAAAAAAATCTTAAATATACAACAGGAACCCCTATTTTGGACAGGCTCCAGAGTCTGGCAACTAGGCCTATCTGGTAGAGTGCAGCAATCTGTCTTATGATGATGATGATGATGCAGTTTTACACACCTGCAGCCTGCTGACTGACTGTACAAACATTTTTAAAAACAAATTTTCCATTAAGAGGTACATGGTGTGATTTTTTATGATCAACCTGACATTGGTGGGGGATTAAACAGAGAATTTAGGAGTCATACCTTTTTATATATATGATGATATTTAATGATGATCATTTATTGATTTAATGATGACAATTTTCCTTAAGAAAGAACCACTTTCAACAATCTTCTGTCTAATGTTCTTCAGTCCATAAATGATTACTGTAAACAACATTTATTTTTACATATGAAGTGTTTGTTTATATTATATTCATCTTATTCAGGTAGGGCCTTCTACTTTACCAAAAAAGTTCAATTCTTAAAATACTGGCTCAATATTTAATTAAGTAATTGGTGATGCATTCAATTGCCCAAAACAGTTTAGAAGATGGTTTCTTCCGAATGTCATCATAGACCTTACACATTACCAAAAAAACAAATCCTCAAAATACTGGTGACACAATATTTAATCATGTAGTTGGTGAATTATTCAGTTATCCTAACTCTGCCAAACCTCAGCAACAGATCCGAAGACGTTTTCTTCCAAATTAAATCATGGACCTCACACATTACCAAAAATCTCAATCTTTAAAATACTGATGACTTTTAATTTTTAATTAAGTGATTGGTGATGTACTCAATTATCCTTACTGACCTAAACCTCAGCAACAGTTCGGAACAAGTTTTCTTCAAAATGTCATTGTAGAAAACCAACTCACCACTCTCCATCGCTCCCGTACCATGTTCCCCACCGACAGTATGTCGGCCTGTTCCCCTGCTCCACTCATCTTAGTGCTCAAGCGCGGACTGAGCACACCCAGAGCTGATCAGCATCCGCATCAGTGATGCAGGCCCCTCACTAAAAATTTAAACAAAATGTAAATACATAAAAAAAAAACTGTTCTTTACTGTACTCCATTATGACTCTGGAGAAATATACTTTACTCTTTACTGGATACTCAACTACATTTCCATGGAAAAAATTTTCTACTACTTTGCATATTTTCATTTAGACCTTCAAAGTATGTATCAGAATTCTCAAAAGCCATAAGATTTTCCCTCCTTTTGAATGTTGTCTTAATCAGTTAAATTCCTGTACATTTTCTTCTGAATCAGACTCTGAAAACCTTATTGATCCTGGAAAAAACTGCTTAATCAAATGTATATAAATGTGCAATGAAGCTGTTCAACACTATGCTAATTCATAACTGTGCAAAAACTCAGTCACCGAACCACGCCGATGACCTGCACTGCTGAGGGAGGTGAGGAGCAGGAATGCAGCGTGCTGCTGCAGGATGGAGAGAAAGTGAGAAAGATACTGCTGTGAAATGCAGTAATTATGAGAACACCACACTATATGCAGGCAAACTTTATCCCAGTGTTTTAGTGTACTTGATCTTTACAAAAATTGAAGACTAAGCGGATTTAGTCAAATGTGATCAGCATTAAAGTTATTCTTAACTTTCTGTTTAAACATTTGCTTTTTACTTTTACATACTGGACCATGTTTACATGTAGATATATATGGATGTACTGTGCAAAAGTCACCTAAGCAGTTTCTCAGCGTGTGATAAAGTGTCTTTCTGGCAGTTAACATTAGAATAAATGCTCAAACAAGAAAGCAGTAAAAAGTATGAAGATTTGTTCTGTTTATTAAAATAGTAGTTGATATTGTGTGAGCTGGTGAGGAGAACACAGGTTCTGTTCCAGATTCCTCCTCGGTTCCTCCAGTTTGGATTTGAGAAACTCCATCAGCAGCTCCTGATTTAATTTAATGAAGGACTGATCGAGTCAAACCAGGTTTCTGAAGGAAACTACAAGTAATACTGGACTTCCACAATAAACACACTGATATACTGAACATAAAACCACTATTTACTGTATAATAGTATTTATTCTTTTCAGTTTTGTTTGGTGTATTTAGTAATATTGATGTGGGAAAACAGACACTCACTGCTTATCTAAACAGGTTTAAATATTTTTTCGCAGATGCACAGTACTGCAGATGCAGTGTTTCTGGTGTGTGTGGGAGTGAATGAGAACAACAGCAGCATTTCATTTTGGCACATTTTGTTTGTTAGTCATACAGAACATAGGTGAAGTCTTCTGGAATGATCTCAGCTTTCCTTGAAGAAATGATTCTTATTTTGCCTGCGTTAAAACACGGAAGGCAGCACAAAATGTAAAACATCTTTCTGCATCATGCAAAGAGTGTCTACTATGTAACATGATCTAATCATTACAGTATCCCCCAAAAATCTAATACTTAGAGTGAATATCATTAAATATTTCATCAGTTAGAGTAAATATCCATGAACGATCTAATGATTAGATGATACACCATTAAGTAATCTAATAATTAGATTATACACCTCTAAATAATCTAGTGATTGGAATGTCAGCCTCAAATATTCTCATGATGAGAATATAGAGGACTGTGCAAAAGTCTTGAACCTCCCCACATTTAGGAGTGTACTTTCTAAAATAATCGCATAATTTAAGTGCAAATTCTTAAACAGTCTCAATTAAAATGTTAATTCCTGAATCATCTAAAATTAAAGTGTAAATTCTTAAATACTAAATTAGAGTGTTCATATGAGTTTATGCTTTATAAATCTTTTCTGACTTAAATCAGCAAAAAAGCAGAACTTGTAAGAGTAAGAAGGTCTGTGTTTCTGTTTTTTGCTGAAAGGTCCATGTGATATTTGGATTAATATCCAGTCCACAAATAGCCTGTTTGTGACCTTTTTTCTTTTTCTACAGCACATCCAAATATCACTGAGATGATTTACTCATGTGGAAGGATGTGAGGGATGAGGGCTCTGCACAATAGGTGTATATATAGGACTGCTAGACACTGTCTTTAATAGATAGATAGATAGATAGATAGACACACATACACACAAACACACACACACACACACACATACAAACACACACACACACACCTACTCGCAGACATGCTTCAAATGAAAACAGACTCATTATCTCTCCTGGATGCCTGACCAGCGCCTCCACCCGGTTCAGACAGTTTGATTACAGAAAGGCTGTAAATACACTCCGGCTGAGATCTTTCCAGCCAGACTGTGTGTATTTGTGTGTTCTGGCTTGGCATTTGTCTCTTATTCCCTCTGTAAACATGATCACTCTGCCAAGAAAACACAGCAAAGCTTCATAATCCTGTCACAGACTTCACAATACCAGACACACACTCTTCCACCCTGCTGTGTGTGTGTGTGTGTGTGTGTGTGTGTGCATGTGTGTGTGTCTTTACTGCGCCTGTTTGAATTTCCTATAACCTGTTTATGAACACTCTTTCGAATTCAATTTAGATTTAATTTACATTTACTATGATACACAGTGTTTAGTATTTATATTAGTTAGATAACTATGATACATTTTATCTAGTACTTAGTTAGATAACTACAATACACTATTTTTACTGTTTACTTAATTTAGATTACTCTGATACCTTGTATTTAGTACATATTTCGATTCCTACATGTTGTAATTAGTATTTATTTTAGTTAGTCTAATGTGATACATTAGTATTTAGTACTTTTTTAACTTTTTAGTAGGAGCTTTACTATAATAATGTTATGTCTATTGTACTTCTTTTGGTTCATTAGGAAACATTTACATCATGCAGTTTTCTCGCTGGCCAGAAGACGCACTGACTCAAAAAACAGCAGGTTGTTTATAGAACTGAACACACTCTCAATGGCCAATGAATTTAACAAACACGCCTGAATTTATTGGTTAAGAAAGCAGTGAAAGAGCAAACACAGTCACACAATAAGCGCTAATTATAGCTAGAACAGGTCTTTAGATCATAAGGGCTGCACACTGGGGTTATGCAAATGGCCCACACACACACACACACACACACACACACAAACATAGATTTGTCACCACAACACAGTGTGTTTAGTGGTAAACTGAAAAGGGAAACATGAAAAATGTTATTGTGTGTGTGTGTGTGTGTGTGTGTAATGGAGAAATTCCTTAC
>JBBJLS010000155.1:2761096-2772128 GCA_037577275.1 Bryconaethiops microstoma | reverse complement strand
ATATTCTCTCTTTTTATCTCTCTCTCTCTCTCTCCCTCCCCCCCCCTCTCCCTCCTATATTCTCTCCCCCCCATATTCTCTCCCCCCTTTCCCTCCTCACTTCCTGTAATTCTTGTTGTCTTTACAGTGCAGTCAGTTCACGCCCCTGGTTTGCTTGCTGTCTGCTTGAAAGCAAATCAAGTTTCACGCTAGGATTCACCAATCAAGAGGATCCCTCAGACTTAAAACGTGCATCAGAGCTTAATTTTAATGGGAAATCTGCTTTTTCTCAGGAGTCTATACTTGCATGCAGTGAATCAAGGAGCCCCTGGAAGGCCGCTGGTGCTGAGTTATCACTGTTTTGACTTGAGGAAGCCTTCGCGTTTGTCATGCAAATTCAGCAGGAGCCTATAAAAAGATTCTGGATTTATCATTCTTGGAGGGAGAGAGAGAGAGAGAGAAAGATAAAGATAAAAGCTGTATTTTGTCAGGTCTTTTCACCTTTTCAGATTATGGGTTAGTTTATGAGTTGTATTAAAGGTTAAGGAAGTAATCATTAAAAAAATCAGTAACAACCAACTGTGTAAACTGTTTCTGTGTCTCCTTGTAGGTCGCTGATTTTACAGTCGAGCCTGAGGGATGACAAACTGCTTAGCTGTTTACAGCGTAACTCGTTTGGAGAAGAGGAGCGAGGGGGGGAAGTGTGACAGTTCTCTTTCCTCTTCTGTATGTCGCTTGCCCACTGAGGCACATCTTTCTGAAAAAAGACAGTAGGCCGTACGGAGTGGGTTCCTCTTGGAGGCTTCTCCAAGCCCTTTGTAGCTCCACGGTTTTAACATGAGCCTCTCTCCTCATCAGAGAGGGAACATTGGTAATGCGGTCAAGCCGAACGCTGAGAACATTGAGGAAGCGGCGCAGCATTCAGGGGAGGTGTTCTACAATGTGGGAGCGTCCTTGGAGCAGACCCACACCAGTGCTGGAGGGAGGGGGGACCCAAGCCTTGACCTCCAAGGCTCGGGTGTCTTCAAACCTGAGAAAGCGTATCAGGTATGGGGTCACTTTCAGCAGGCAGGCCCGGTCAAGTGGGTGCATCAGGACCAGATGCAGATGTCCAATTGGTTTCAGGGTATGCCAAACCCAACCAAACTGACCCAGAACTTTGGCCCTTCCCTAAGTGGAATTGACAACACACAAGCTCATCAGACTCTACACAAGGCCAATCATGACATGGATGCTTTGCAGCAAGAGAAAATGTCTGCAACTTCTGCCGTGCCCTTCTCTGAACCTTCACAAGTGATGGCACCGGGGATGGAATGGGATCATCATACTATGGCAGCCATGCATCATGCTCAATTCCAGGCACTTCACCAGGACCACAAGCCAGGAGACCCACAGTACCAACCTCACACGATGCGCCATGCCGTGCCCGACTCCACTCTGCAGCCTTTTCAGTTGGCCTTTGGACCCCCCAAACAGCCCCAGGCCCCTGCCTTCTTGCGGGCCTTCCATGGCAACAGCGCTCCACAGAGTCTAGGCTACAGCGAACAGCCGAAATCACAGCAGCAGCTCTTGCATTTACAACAGCGGCAGCTGCAGCATGAGCACCAAATGCAGCGACTGCGGCAAATGCAGCATCTGCAGCAGCAACAGCAGCACCAGCAGCAGCGAGTACAACAAATGCAGCAGTACCACCAGCAAAAAATTCAGGAACACCTGAAACAGATGCATCAGCAGCAGCAACTGCAAAGCCTTCAGCAGCCTGAACCGTTCCCGTCACAGCAAGAGCAGCAGCTGGCAAGAGTGCAGCAATTGAACGACAGCCAGTTAAAAGTGGATTCTAGTGTGTCGACTCATCAGAGGCCCTCCGCAGCCGAACAGGCTGAAACACAGGATACAAGTTCCCCATCTCCAGTTGGCCAGGATTCCGCATCTGCAAAGGCACCTCAAGAACCACAAGTCAAACCTGAGGTTCTCCCTCGTCGCTCCAGACGGCTCTCTAAAGATGGACTCTCTCCTGTGAGCAGCCAGCCACCCAAAGAACCGGGTCGTAACGGTGGCAGTGGTACGCAAGGGCCCTCAGGAGGGGTCATCCAAAGCATACAAAGAAGGAGGAGAGCTTCCAAAGAGATCAACCTTGAGACTCTTGCTCAGAAGGCCTCCGAAATGGAATTTTTGCCCGCAAAGGTGAGAGTGCTTGAATAAAACGGATTTGTTCATTTGGTCATCTTGCTGGCCTTCCAACATTCCAGGCAATATATGTTGGTCAAACACTTTAGCAATATTGGGAATGGTTTGTTTTCACTGGAGCTGAGTGGATCACCATTCAGGCTTGGGGTGGTTCAGACTAACCCATGCATGATGTAGCATCTGACAAATGACCTTCCAGAAAGACAGTCAGCACGGTTTGGTTAAGATTTAAAGTATGACACACAACTTTAGGAAATGCACAAAGGGGTTTTCCACTGATTATAAAAGAATAATGAAATGGTAGCGAACATACCAATAGTGCAGGTAGGAACCAGAGGTTGCAAAGTATGCAACGTAATTATGGACCTTTAAAGGACTTTTCTGAATGATCACGATGCCAGCGCAAATACAGCTTTTAATATAAGTTTAATATAAGATAAGAAAGAACTTTATTTATCCTGAGGGAAAAATAAATGCGTCTGGTTCCTATAACCACTGCAGTGATGTTGTGAAGTTCTTCTAAAACAGAGCATTTTATACCAAACTGCTCTGCTTGGCTTTACATCGTAACCATTTCAACCCCAAATATGTAAAAATAAGGTTCAAAGATTCTGAACTTGTAAACAGAAGCCTACAAACACAGCGTTTAAATTCATGTGAAATAGTGTCAGAATTTTAATGCTTTGTTTACACTTTGAAACGCTCTGAATGGCTCCTTATGTGACGTGTATTTGGTGAAGCTGGAGTCCTTTACCTGTTCCATGAGTCTGTATTTGCTCTCCAGGCTGACAGAGAGCAGCTGCATGTCCGCACACCTACACATTCCACACATGCTCCAAACACATTCAGGAGCAGTAGGGAGGGACTGACGGCGCACCCGCCCTTCTCCTGTTTGCTCGGAGTTGTTTTTTACACACCCTTGCGTTTCTCGGTGCCAACGAACACAGTCTGTACCAAAAATAAGCCCTGAAGAATGTCATTTGGCTGTAAAAAGGCAAAACAGTGAAATAGTGTGAGATTAAATGACTCTAACACCTAGAAAAGGAGCAACAGTGCGTGAGCGGGAGCGTGTTTTAAATACAAGTCAGTTAAATTGTCCCTGCGAATCAAATCTTAAGACATCATGAGGCGGGATTTGTTGTCTTATTATTTTACGTGTATAGTGTATTCAACCAATCAGGCTCACTCTAAACAGTTCTGAACCGTTTAAAATCCAGGTGCCACCCTAGATCACATGACCACTACTCTCTTTAACGCTATGTCGTTCAAAGCACATCTGGATTGTTTATTTATTCATCTATCTATCTATTTATTTACTTATTTATTCGTTCTTTCTTTCTTTCACGTATTTGATCGAATACTCGAGTAGTAAGTCCAAATTCATGACTACCAAGACTGAAAACTGAATGGGTTTACTAATGCTGCAGATTCTCTATACTTTAATGCTGCTGCTCAAATAACACAGGTTTATTATATAATAACTTAATGGACCATTTACTTGTCAGTAGTATTTGTTCAGAAAAAACATGATTTGTGTGGAAAGAGTTAAATGATATTACACAAAATGATGTTCTTTGCTTTTTTTCCCCTCTAGTTCGCTCTCACTACCTGCATATCACGATTTCCTTTTATCCGATGTTCTCTCGTTCCGTTCTTTCCTTCTTTTGTGTGGTTCTCTGTCTCTGACCTCCTCTGGTGCTGTCTCTTCAGCATGATGAAGGCAGGCAGGCTGGAGTGCTCCCGCTAGTGATCCCTGTCTCTGTGCCCGTTCAGAAGAGTAAGGCCCAGGCGGAGCAGGCGGGCGGCTGGGGTCCCGAGCAGAGGCCAGGTCCAGAGAGCGTCCAGCATCAGTTCCAGTACGAGCGCAAGCCCTCCGTTATCGTAGCCCGCCGCCGTTCGTTAAGGAACTCCGTCTCTGACAGTTTCAACCAGGTATGACAGGCAAATGCAACCAATTTGTTCAAAATCCAATGGGAAGGAATTGAGTGTTTCCAGTAATATAGAACAGATGTTGTTCTATATTAACATCTGCAAAGTTATTCAGATACTTTACGACTTCAAAGGTTTAAAATCATTTGAAAGAAATGAAAAAAGATCATTTTTATAATTGTGCATTTTGTCTATATAAACATTTTTGGTATCATGCGGATTAAAGTTTAAATTAATATCTAGGACTACAAGTACAGTATATTAATTCATGGTATTTTGTGTGAACTATTGGGTTTTGTGTTATTCATTTATTTGTATGAAGTGTTATTTACTTATAGTTAGAAAACATTTATTATATAAAACTACATTTTGAGATGTAGTTTATTTAATTAAATTGGTAGTGTGTATTATTATTCAATTATATTACAGTTAATCATTACATAGTTGATTCCAAACTTTTGAATGGTGGTGTATTTTAAGGCAGTTGTAATCCCATGTTTTTAGCGTCATATTCAGTCTATTTGAGTAATAATATAGAAGAAACCATTCTGTGGCAGATGCATTCATATCTCTATCCGTATCCATTTCTGAATCAAGGACGAAGGAAAGGAGGACGGGAAATCTCCAGACAAAATAAAGCGTCGGCCCCGGCCCGAGCCCCTGGTTATTCCTAAACCCTGCACCTTCATCGCCCCGTCCATCTACTCTAGCATCACGTCCTACCAGAGCCACTTACGCTCACCTGTCCGCTCGCTGGACCACCCGCTATGTCTGCCCCCCTATACTCCTCCACCCATCCTGTCACCTGTGCGTGAGGGCAGTGGCCTCTACTTCTCAGCCTTTCTGTCCTCCATAGCGGCGGGCAACCAGGGGCTGCCTCCCCCACCCGCACCCAAAACTGCTCCCAGAAGCCTCCTGCGGTCCAGTAAGAAGCAAACTTGCTTTTCTTTTTCAGTATTTTATTTTATAACACGTTAATTACAATACTTTTAATTATAACAAACGAATCCCTCAAGCTCACTTCACATATTTTTACTTTGTCCTAGCTCTCAGTATAATTCCTTAATGCTACCTGTTCTCAGGTGTGTTGGAGCTGGGATTGGACAAAAATATAATTATTGGCCCTCTTGGCCAATTAGCTCAGTCTCACACTAAAAATTTGAAAAATATAACCTGAAATAACAAAAACTTTGTACATCTTTCCTTTACCAACATAACAACAATAAATCTATAATGCTTAGTGAAATTTGAGAATATAGCGCAAGCAATTTAAGATCACTTTTTAAGACAGAATCCCTCAAGATCGTCCAGGATCCTGGATTCTATCTGTGGGCTTTTCAGGTCAATTGGCCATTTCAAAAGCTTTTGGATCAATGGATCGTCATGTTTTGGATCATTGTCCATAGTCCATGATCCTGTCTTATCAAGGATTCTCTCTGGAGAAAAAACAGCCCCAAAACATCACATTATCATCTTGCATTAATGACAGACTCACCTTTTGTTGCCAAAAAGCTCTTTTTGTGACTCATAGAATAGTACTATCTTCTGCAAATCTCCACAAGTGATCCTTTGAGGAATATTCACCTATTTATCAATCATCTTCGCTCTGTGTTGGTAAAATAAAGATGCATACTTTTTTCTTGACCATACTGAGACAAATGCAAAAATGCATTTGCATCTAAACATTCAAAGTTCTCTAAAAACATTACTAAATATAGATCATGTGCCAGTAGAGTGTCCCAAAGCAACTCTGAACCCTGGTGCAAAATCTCGAACGCATAGAGATTCTGTACCAGCACAGAGGGTGTTGGAAATCCAGGTTCTGATTAGAGGAAGAGTGTAATAAGGCCTGTAATAAAGAGTCTATACTGTGGGAAAGTGTCTGGAGAATCATCATTTTAAAGAAACTGGGAGGCTGAGACCATTATCTCAAGACCAGATGCAGGCAACAGAACCAAAACCAGCTTACGCCAGAGTTTAGAAACTGTGGAGTGCTCCCGAAACGTGTAGTACGTATATAGTGTCCCCCATATTGCGTGGCTAAGGGAATTTCTTCTGTACCGCCTCATATTTACTCCCCTCTGATAGAGGAAATCATGGATGACTGCTCAAGGGCTCCTGAACATTCAAGTGGAGTTTTTTGAAAAATGGGAAAAGTCAAATATGCATGGGAACACGTTTTTTTTTTTTGCTTTGTTTTCATACAATTATCTAGAAGTCCCAAACAGTGTGACGTGTGGTGTTATTTAAAAAAAATATTTTTTTTGATAAGGTTTGTGGTAGATTAAATGAACTTTTCAGTGTGAGATTGAACTAAGATGAACATTTTTTATTCATCATTACCATAATCATGCTGCTGACTGTATATTTTAGGCCATTGTATGACTGACTGCTTTTAATATCAATGATTTTCCAGATAGTTCAGACATCACTCCACCGGTGCTTCCTCTGATCGGAGAGGCGACACCTGTCAGTCTAGAGCCGTGAGTATCATTTGGTGCATTTTATTATATTTTATATTAGATTTATTTAGTACCTGGATGTATTGAATTTTATATATAGAATGGTTCAGGGAAAAAATAAAATGTAACTCAAATCCAAGACATGATTGGTGTCTGAAGTTTACGGTTTTAGTTTTGCTCTGGAACGCCAAGACTTATGGAGCTAATCAGTAATATAAAATGCTCATTTTGTTTTTAGCTCTGTAATGTTCTTCATCCATTTTTATAGATCAACAATATCAAAAACCTCATTAGCGAGACTGTTTGAGATTGCTCAAGTTCACGATGTGGTTTGAGGCTAATGTGTGATATGTAGTTTGCACTGATTTTAGTAGGTAGGGAATAAGCCACCTCACTTTTTTGCTACTTTACCCTTGTGTAAAACGAAATCTACTGCATTTAGGTTCACGGATAAATTGTGTAAACTTTTTTTCTTTTTTTTAAAAAACCTGCTCGTTTAGGTCCACAGCAGCAGGGGTAGCCAGTGTTACCCACATACGGCTGCTGTTTTTTAATTGAAAATCGAGTAGAAGCACACATGATTCCGTCTTGTTTAATCAGTTAGTTCGAGTTAGTTCAAATAATTGCTTGTAATTAAACCTGCATTACATTTTACATTATTTGATAGATGCGTTTATCCAAAGCGACTTTTTTTTGCACGTAACAGCTGTAGATGAATGTAGTGTTAGGAGTGTTGCCCGAGGACTTTTATTGCCGTAGTGTGGCATGTCGCCTATGGTAGGAATCAAAACCTCCCTCTCCTGCTTGGAAGGCAGGGATGTTACCTACTACACCACACCAACAACCTAAATATTACAACCATATTACATTACACAGGTCCTTTGTGGACAAGATTGGTGAATTCTGGCTTAGGAGAAAAAAACACATCTGGAAACATCTACTCTGGCATTTCTAAATAGTCTTCCCTGTATCACTGGACTTCAGACTCGTAAAACTTTAATGATCCTGTCACGTTCCCCTTCTCCCCACTGAGGGCAGGTGCATAGGCAGACTTCCATGCTTAGTTATCTTTTATTTTCAAAACACAAAACAAAAGGCACAAGGGCCAGAATTGACTTTCCGACAAAAGGAGAAATGGAGAACTCTGAAACACAACCCAGGATGACGGTGGACCGACAACGAAGGTCCACACTCAGAGAACTTAAATATACCAAACTCAAAAAACTAAACCGGTCAGAACACAAATCTCATTTCCTCTGAGCACACGGTCAGCTGAAACACAACACAAACAACACCGTGTGCGCAGGCATTCATAATAAAAGTCCCAACTCAAATTCAAAAACAACACACAGAAAAGGACAGCCTCTAGAGGCCCAGGCATGACAGATCCCGGAGAAAATCGCTTATGCTACGACTACAGACATACAGAGACATGATCAATATGAAATACAGTATAAGTAAGTAAATTAAAGTAAAAAAAACTCTCTAGAAATGCTTTGTACGAAATACATTATGCTGTATATACAAAAATAAAAGGGAAATTAATGAATAAATAAATAAATGAATGAATAAATTCTGCCCCATTATTCTCTCTCTTAGCCGAATAAACATCGGCTCTCACTATCAGGCAGAGATACCGGAGCTTCAGGACCAATCCTTGGCTCAGCAGGATCAGCACAAAGCTACTGTGTTGTTTTTGCCCTTGGCCGAGGCTGAATCTGCACCCTCCCAAAAGGACAGAGGTGACTCATCATGGCCAACAGCTTACTGCCTTTTCTGAGCTTTAGTTCTAGATTTGAATCGAAATATTCCACCTTCTCTCTAAAACACCCTCCTTCACTCGCTTGTTAACTCTGTCCTCCAGTCGAGAGTCTAATGACCATGGCCTGCTCCAGTGTGCTGCATGGAGGAGGAACCAATGTGGAACTGGTGCACCACTGCCTGCATGAGAACAAAGGTGACATCGTGGTAAGCTGAGAAGACCGGCTGTATTACGTTCCATTTCAATAACGTAACACGATACACTCCTACAGGTATGTACTGTAACAGTGGTCTGACAATGTGTTTTATCCTCTAGAAAACCCTGGAAATGTTGTTGATGAAGCAACCTGTTTTCCCCAGCAGTCATCATCTTGCAAACTACCATTATGCAGGTGGGACACCTGGCTTTGTTTTACATTTTTGGGGGATGATTAAGGGTTCACTGATGTAGCACTTAGGGAGAAACAGATCTGAGAAGTTTCTTCACTTGTGTGATGAGGCAAAATGTAGAGGCAGCTAGACCTCCCTATCACTAGACCTGCTCGTCCAAATCATCAGATTACCTTACATTGGAAGATTTGTAGAAGGAATTTGTGTCATACAGTTTCTGGCTACAGGTGTAAAGGATAATAAGGCTACATTCACAAAGACATTGTGATATTTGTCAAAAACACACTTCTTTCCATTGCACAGCAATGTGCACACTTTTGCTCTCTTATCCATGAATACATTTCACCAGAAATGATGGGTCGATTGAATAGCCGTGCTCCGGTCAGTTGGAGATGTTTTTGAAAAAGTTTCAGCTGATATTGAAAAAGATGGTAGAGAAATCCCCCAGTCATCGCGGTCAGATCACGTTCAGAGATCATCATATTTTAAAACTCTGGCACATCTTTTTCGCTTCCTTCTATCGAAGAGAAAAGCAACCCCAGCAGTTTTCCCTTATGAACTCCCATGTTTTATTTATTTTTCCATTCACACAATTCATGGCCATGTAGGAAAAAACATTCTGCCCACAAACAAACAACACAACCAGCAACACATATAAAGAAGTTCTTATGTGCAGTATCATGTGAAGTTTCCTAAATGGGTGCTGAATCATTTAATTATGTGCAAGATCTTATTATTATTATTATTATTATGTGCAATAGTCGTACCGTGTGAAAAATCACTATTTATGTCAGTATTGGTGATCTACTACTGATCTCTATTACGTACACTAACATACTCCGAACCATGATTTGTGTTAGATAAAACTTTAGATAAATAACTAAGTGTAGTATTTAACCCAGTATTTGTGTATGTAGTATATCACCAGCCTTTTTGAAACTGAGAGCTACTTCATGGGTACTGAGCCTAATACACTCTTCTTAAATAACAAATTTGCTCAGTTTACCTTTAGTTATATATTATTATTAATGATGAATGATCTATTGTCATTTTCAAATCTTTATAAATGCAAATGTGATTAAAGAAGAGTAGCAACAGGATAAAATTCAATGTTAGACGCTGCTCACTGGTGAGTTGTGCTATTTTTAGAACAGGTCCGCCGGCGACTCATGTGGTCCTTGGGGGCATCCTGGTGCCCACGGGCATCATGTTGGTGACCCCTGCTATAGTGTATTTCATATTGAGTATTTTCTACAGATTTTTAAATTGGATTTATGTAGACTTTATATTTGTATTGTTCTCATCTCTGTCTCTGTGTGTCTATGCAGTCATAACATAAGCAGTTTCCTCCTGGATTTTCTCATTCGGATTATAATTCTTGTATGCACCCAATGTCTCCCTAATATGTTGTAAAACAAGAAACTTTCATCCAAAAATGGGTCCATTCCTTTTGTTCCTGCATGTGTGCAAAAGATCATGTTTTCTGCAGGCTTTTAATAGAGAGAATGAAAGAACAAATGTCAGACTTTTTTCTTAAAATTTACATTTTTTGCTAGATGTAAAGATCCGATGTGTGTGTAATAAATCCTTTTAGGGTCAGACTGTTGGACTGTGGATGAAAAGCACTACTTCAACAAGGGCATCACTGCCTACAGGAAGGACTTTTTCTTGGTGCAAAAACTGGTATGGAGAATTCTATTCTCTGTTTATAATAATTCTATTCTCTTTGTTTTTGATCATTTGAACAGATGGAAACCTGTGTGTTACGGTTTCCTTTTCAGTTCCTCTTCCATTGTAGGTTTCAGGTCACAAGACGTGTTATTCTGTGTTTTTGTGTGTTTGTAGGTGCGGAGTAAAACAGTGGCGCAATGTGTAGAATTCTACTACACCTATAAGAAACAGGTGAAGGTCAGTCGTAATGGGACGCTGACGTATGGACCCCCAGATCCAGAGGAGCGTCCCTCTGAGGTAGGACAGTCATAAAGACTGCTGGAGCTGGCTTAGGTGGAAAATTCAGGATTGTCCGAACATGAAAGTTCACTTTGATTTGACTTGTCTTGACTCTGACATCTTCTGCTGCTTTAAACTACACTGTAGGGACAAAAGTATTGGGGCACCTAACCATTGCACCAACAGGGACTTTAATGACTCTGGTCCTCAACCCCCCTTGCCGGGACAACTTCTACTGTTAGAAAGCTTTCCCCTAGATTTTGGAGTTTCTGTGGGAATTTGTGTCCATTCATTCTATAGCATTTATGAGTTCAGACACTGATGTTGGACGAGAAGGTCTGGATCACAATCTCCGTTCCAGTTCATCCCAAAGG
>JBBJLS010000155.1:2730546-2751618 GCA_037577275.1 Bryconaethiops microstoma | reverse complement strand
AGATACAGTGAGGTAGAGAGGCAGAAGAGATACAGTGAGGTAGAGAGGCAGGTGAGAGAGTGAGGTAGAGAGGCAGGAGAGATACAGTGAGGTAGAGAGGCAGAAGAGATACAGTGAGGCAGGTGAGATACAGTGAGGTAGAGAGGCAGGAGAGATACAGTGAGGCGGAGAGGCAGGTTAGATATAGTGAGGTAGAGAGGCAGGAGAGATACAGTGAGGCAGGTGAGGCAAGTGAGATACTGTGAGGTGTAGAGGCAGGTGAGATACAGTGAGGTAGAGAGGCAGAAGAGATACAGTGAGGCAGGTGAGATACAGTGAGGTGTAGAGGCAGGTGAGATACAGTGAGGTAGAGAGGCAGGAGAGATACAGTGAGGTGCAGAGGTAGGTGAGATACAGTGGGGTACAGTGAGGTAGTGAAGCAGGTGAGGTACAGAGAGGCAGGAGAGATACAGTGAGGTAGAGAGGCAGATGAGGTACAGTGAAGTAGTGAGGCAGGTGAGATACAGTGAGGTGGAGAGGCAGATGAAGTACAGTGAAGTGGAAAGGCAGGTGAGATACAATAAGGTTGTGAGGTAATACATTGAGAGTTCAGTTTGTGTTATAATGACCTGTTAAAGCTGTGTGACGTGTCCTGGTTAAGAGTTTTATTACCTGAGCATCGAAGCTCCTCCTGACCCTCTCTGTTCTGGTCAAAATACCAGATCACTCTCTGTAGTCAGTAGATGTAAGTCATAGCACCACACACACTGTCATCCAAAAATTCTGACATTGTCAGAAAATAATTACAGGCTATCTTTAGTAACTATAAAGTCAAGTGACATGGAACCGCGGTCACAGTGCAACGCAGGACCACCGTTTAAGAACCATAACCAAAGAAATCACGACAATTGTTTCATGATTGTCATCTTTTCTCTGGGAACAGCCCAAAATCGTTTTCAACAAAAACCCCACCCCTGTAATTGGATCAAAGCAGCAGTTTGTCAGCATCACAGTGCAGTTAGTAAGAATGTCAAAAAAAAAAAAAAAAGGCTTAAAGCGTAGCCTGGAAAGCAAACCACAACTTGTCCTAAGCACTTTATGTTCAACCTCAAATGTATGCTATAAAGAAATTAAAACTTTAGGGACACAAATGTGTGCCATTATGTAAAGACTCTCAAATAGCTCCTCACTCCTGTACTAGGTGAGTTATGGAAGTTGGCTTCTTCATCAAGACACTGTGTTAAACGTCCTGTAGGCATTAGTGCACACATGCTGGTTCTTTGATAGACTGTTTGGGATCAGGAGACATTATTTTAAGACCTACATTGGGTGCTGCATAGGGAATTGGGAGCCCTAGTTTACACCAGACTGCTGAAAAAAAATGTAATATGGTGAAGAGTGAATTGACTTAGGTGTGAAGGGGATTAGATTTTCCAGAACTCTGACATGCTCAACTTTTATGATGTAATACATTTAAGATAAGATAAGCTAAGATAAACCTTTATTAGTCCCACAAGTGGGAAATTCGATTTAGTAACGGCAGAGAGTGGACAATACAAAGTTAATAGAATAAAATAAAATAAAATAAAAGTAGGCCAAAGTACTATGTAGGAAATAGTATTAAATAAAAATAAAAATTCTCTTAAAATTATCTAAAAATATACGTGTGTATATATGTAAACTTAGACAAGTTTGTATGTACACAGCATATATGTACAGAGTGGATAAAATATAAGAACACTGTGTAAGGGACTCCAAGTCAAGTAGGTTTACTTTCATTTCAGCCATCTACACAGTTCCCAGGAGCAAGGTACCATCCCCACACACTGGTGTCTCTCATTGGTGCCTGTCCACTGAATGGGTTAAATACAGAGAAAGAAGTTCTCAGGGTGGGTTGTGCTGTGGTGTGTTCACATGTGACTATAATGGGCCACTTTGCTAAGAAAGAGGAAAACGCACGTTCAGTAAGTCTAAACGTTTGACTGGTAGTGTATCTACAGGGAGGTCACTGAGAGAGCATAGAGTACTGACGGCTCTGTAGAAGCTGGTGTATCTCCACTCGTCACTGTTCTCGCTGTGTGACACCGAGCTGAAGGATAACGAGAAGGCCTGAAGATTTCTTCTCTTCCATAAGCCCTCTATGTTGGTGTTTGCTGTGAGAGTTAACATGGAGATTTGAAGTCTACCTTGAGCGAAGGGCTGTCTGTGTGTACAGGCGGGCATCAGGCTGCCCTGCATTGCCTGGCAACCCAACTGATTACTTCAGTTTTGCTTTAACAGACAGCGGAGACACTCCAGTGCAAACTCCACAGTACGTTCAATGTTTCCCACAAGTGTCACAGGTACAGCTGTGGTTGGATTTGGGCTGATACTGCCTGGGCTTTCATCAAGGGTGCATTGTTTAGGTGTGTATGATTGAAGCTTTATGAGTCTGGATGAATGATTATAGCAATGCTTTGTCACTCCAGTGAAAAACCAGGCTGACCGACTCCATGTCTGTGCCGTTCTTCAGAAGAGGCCCGGGACTGTTGACTCAAGGACATCTCACACACATATCAGACAGACACATATTTCTGAGGATGCTCTTCACCGAGTGTTTCAGTGGTTGTCTAGTCTGTAGCAGCAGACGTGAACCTCTTCTGGGCAGGACTTTAAAATAAAGAGGGGTTCTTTACATAATCCCAGAGAATAACTGGTTTTTTGGTTCCCTAAAGAGCTTTAGAGTGGACGATTCTTTTTGAATGAGTCGTGTGAGTTTGAAGAAAATACACATAAAGGCATTAGAAATAACAGTTAGATTGGTAAATAACCTTTATATCATGTGAAGATTTTTCACACTCACACATTTCCTTTATGAACCTGGTTCTTTAAAAAACTAATATGGATCTTCTTTGGTATCATTTTTGCCCTTTGTGGCAGATTCAAGAGTGTAGAGATATTTGAAGGATCTTTGGTAAATTTAGACTGTGTTTTCAACATTTCTGGAGAACAAAACCATTTTAAACACTTTTAAACAGTCTTCAAAAGAGTGACTTAACAGAAGGAGAGAAAACCTACTTAACTTTCAATATAAGTTAACCCAGCAAATTTCTGTTGGCTCGTTCTCGTGAAAATCTAATGAAGTGTAAATAGAGACTAGAATGTTCATATCAAGAAAAAAAAAAGATAAATATGGATGTATAAGGTTTTGTTCCAACAGTGATGATTTTCTTTCTTGAACTAGGCTTACTTATGTCCCTTCAGACTTCAGTATATGAAGTAGAACACTCATGCTATGGTTAATTTTATTGGATCTTCTTTTTTTAACATCTGATCAACCTGTGTAATACTATATAATACACACTCAAGATGTACTACAAATGCTAGAAATCCTATACACAAGGATCCTATCCACTTACAATCTCGTAAAGTTATATATTTAAATATACATAAGTGTAAACATGCAAAAAGATACAAATACATATAAATATACATAAATGTAGACTGAACTGTAATGATTATTCTCATTACAACTAATTCTAAAGCACACACAGAGTGGCCACAATATGTTCTATACTAAATATTTCTGTATTATTGTACTGCTTCCGGTACATTTTGTCTATTGCAATATCACCTTCGAAATCTGGGACTGAATTCACAAAAGTGTCTTGAAAAAGAAAAAAATGTTTAAAAGGCTAAATTAATTGCATTTAACTTCTTTACCTTCAAATACGTTATTTGAGAAAATCTCTTAATCTCTTAACATCTCTTTTCTCTTAATGTCCTCAAAACAAAAGAACTTACAGTTGGTACATGGGGTTAAATTTAGTCATGGACTATAGTTTGCTTATAATCTCCATTCAGACCCTTAAGTAGTTCAGGACTAGGCTTAATCCCTGTCTTAAAATAGTTTAAGGGTTAGGCAAAAAAAAATGCTACATAATATCTATATATATGAGAAAAGAATAATGATTTTCTTTGCTGAATATTTGAGAACTTCTGTTTAATTATTCTAGATATTGCATCATAAGAACTTCATCGTACTTGTCTTAAATTCCCTCGTCAGAAATATCGTACGAAAGCTTCTGTGAATCCAGCGCTTAGTTTTTCAAACACTGAGCTCCTTATGTTCTCTTGTGGCCTGCTGCAGGTCAGCGTGGCCCGTTGTGCAGCTTTGAAAAAAAAAGAAAAGATATGGAGAGTTTTCCTCCGCTTCAGTGGTCCACTCAGCAGGTAGGTGAAGCTTTACAGTGCCAGGTTGACCTTCAGGAACATGAAAGTGCTTAAGTGGTGTGATTATACATTAGGCTTCAAAAGACTTTGGTGGAGAGAATAATCACTTACCAAAGCACGGTATTACATGCGAGCCAGCATTCTTTCCATCTGCTGAACCTTTTTGGTGACTTCAGCTAGTATGACGGCAGTTAAGGTTCCTGTGTTCTTGAGCTTTCGGACACTTCAGGTACTTTTTCAACTGAGGAGGACTTTTCTCATTTGCTAAACAAAGGTGAATATGAGCTCTGGCATCTTCAGTCCACAGACAAAACTGCTACTTATGTGGTCACTCATTAAAGCAGTACAGTAAGCTCTGACCATAGTTCCCCACTGTTAAGGGGAACATCGTTAATTTGTTCTTTTTCAGTCATTCAGAATGGTGTGATGTGAAATGGTTCGCTGCAGAGAAACGCACTGATTTCTTTACTGGGTTGCTGATAGGAACATAACAATCTACAACATAAATATACAAAATTATCCACCATTCAAAATTAGCAGTGAGACACAGACTAGCAACTGGGAGGTCGGCAAAATACAAGCACGTCTGTTCGAACGTATTTTGGAAAAAATCAAATTTCAAAACTAGCACGAAACTTTCTGTGAGGTAGCTTTAAGGACTTCTTCGCTTTAGACACTTCAGACGTCTGGTTCCTATCACCACTGCTGTGAACCATCGTGACCACTCTGAATGACTTTATTCACCTTTACCACTGAATTTTCACAAAATTATGGAAAAAAAATTGTGAAGTTCCCTTTTATAAGCTGAAGTTTAGCCTCAACCACATGCAAGGTTGAACAGAAAGGATATGTTTGCCATTGATGTCCTGGAGGGAGCTTTGTGTTTGCCTCTGAAAGGCCAGTCTGGCTTCACAAAGACAGGGATCCTGCACTATCTCCACCTTCACCTCTTCACATCAAAGCGAAAACCATTAGACAAACACGTGTAAATGCATCCTGCTTACCTAGCACTTTACTGTCTACTGTAAGAACATTTTGTTATTTGGATCCAATCTGACAATAAACTGTAAAGCACACATTACTTTTGTTACTTTGCTCTGAATGAAAAGCTGTCTTTTTCAAAACATTTAATAACATTTACAAAAGAATTCAGACCCTCCACTGGGGAAACTGTGAACACAGCTGTTTTCTGAAGTCCGTTAGTACCGAATGTAACACTTAGCAAAGCTAATTCAATGTTGTGGGTGCATTTTTACAACATTGTGAGTGTTACATTCTGTTTGGAGGCGTAGTGGTGAATCAATGTGGAATTGATTCAGATTAACACACATTAATAGACAGATGAGGTCTTGCCCAATAATCAGTGTATGCTTTTCTCATAGTAAAACAGATCAACATTATTGTTTCATGTTTCTCAAAATGGCTTCTCCTGTAGAACAAATGTGATTTTCCTTTACGACTGCTATTACTAGTAGACCAGAAACATACTAACAGATTCATAAATTAGAAAAAACTATTTCTATGCAACACTTCATGCAATACACTACATTCAAGACTATAGAGCAGGAGTTCCTGAAACTAGTTCTGGCAATCTGTTGCCTTGGATGGTTTAGTTCCACACAACTGGTTCTGATATTCAGATCATATTGAAGGCCTTAATTTGTTAATTTAAGTGTGCTGGATTAGGGTTGGAACTAAACTCTCCAGGGCAACAGTCCATCAGGAGCTGGGCAGGACACCCCTGTTCTAGAGTCAGTCCTGGTCCTGGAAGCCCACTGCCCTTCACATTTTGTGTTCTCCTTGTTCTAACACACACTTCAACCAAGTAAGGCATTAGTGAGCTGAATAGTTGATGTTTTGGGAGCAGAAGGAACACAAAAATGGGCAGTAAAGCTTCAGGACCAAAGTAAGGAGTCAGAAATGACTCTACAAACTACAGCAGGACTATTCTGTTGTGGTTCTTGAAGGCTGCAATGTCCAATATTTTCTCCAACCACCATAGAAACCAATAGTTTCTCCAACCACCACACCAATAAAATGGAGCGTTCGTGTTTATTTGGTCGTAAATAAGTCAGTGACATAGAATTCTAAGGATTCTTCTCATTCTTAAACCATAACATAGGCTCCCTGATTGGAGTGAACATTGTAATACCCTCAATGGAATAGTCTGGTCCTAAATCTTACGTGAACATGTTTTCTTGTCTTCGTTCAAGACAAAGCCCATCCGGCATTCGCAGTGATAGGAGCCATCACTGCTGACACAAATGTGCTGACAGTCGTGTCCCATTGCACAGTGGTCCAGACCTGAAATAAGCTGTGAATAAGGCACTGCAGAAATCTAGACATCACACCCTTTTAGGAAACAATAAATTCAGTCTGACCTGTGTCTGTGCAGCTTAATTAGACTTCTGTCTAAGCCAAGGGTTCCCCACTCTAGTCCTGGAGTACCCCTTGTGTTTTCCTTGCACTTAACTCACCTCATCCAGATAATCTGCTAGTGAACAAGCCCTTGTTGAAGGAAAACACTAAAATGTGCAGGGCAGTAGTAGCCAGGACCAGAGTTTAGGAAGCACTGGAGTAAGCTATCGGTACAAGTTACCTGAAAAACTACCAATTTTATCTATTTGACAAGGCAAAAGCGAGCAGCTACCAAAAATCTTCCAACATAGAGCCTCCCGGGGAAGTAATCTTTATTCCATCTACAACAGGACTATTCAAATGGTCACACCCAAAAATGAACTTAATGGGAAAAATGAACTTAATGGACCAAGCTGAGTAAGCAGGGAAATCTGAGAAATTTGCTTTCAGAAAATGGTCTCAAACTAACACTGGTCATAAATGGTATGAAACAAGTCAGTACCATTTATGACAGATAACTCACTGGCACTACCGTCACCATCATCATCACTGGCCTTAAAACAAGATCTCTTGTCCTCCATCAAGACAAACCCTGGTGGGCACGTGCAGTAATAGGAAGATCCACTGCCCACACAGGTGTGCTGGCAGTCGTGACCCAGTGCACAGGCATCCACACCTGCAACGAGTCACAGCTGCAGGAAAATGTGGACACTGCTGCAGTTCTATTTGAAATACTATGATTTTTTGTATTATTTTGAAAAGAAATATGAGTTCGTTTTTGTGACATTACAGGTACAATGAATTAAAAATTAGACATTTCACAGTTTAGTTTTCATATATGAACCCTTATGGGCAAGGCCATGATAATAAAGACCACAAAGAATTTTTTAGGACAATTCTCTACTGACAATTAAAATTTAGTCCAAGATTCACACAATGTTTAGGAACAAAGGATTATGAAAAATTCAAACCAAAAATTACTATCAAAATATATTCAGTTAGATGCAAAAGTTTGTGCAATCTTTATCAAGTGACGTGTTTTGTTAATTTCCCAAGTTAGTAATAAGGACACATTCTCTACAGAAAACACTCTTCTACACATTTCAATGCACAGTCTGCATTGTGTCTATTTGATGAATTTAACATATAATAAACTATAAAAGTTAGGACACATTTTATATTTTATGTCATCACTGTTAAGTTAAACTTAAATAATAGAATAAATGGAAAATGTGCTGTAAAATCTGGAGAAAAGGCCCAGTTTGTTCCCTGTAGAAGATGTTAGAAAATCAACATGTCAATTGACTGAAGGTGTTCAAACTTTTGCACATGACGGAAATATGTGTTCTCGCACCCTCTTAACTTTCTAGAGGGCCAAATCAAATATTTTTTTGGGTTCCACATCGGAAAGCCCAACCTTAGACTAATCAGCTGGATGTTCCTCAGTGTTTGAGGCAAGAAAATAGAAAATAGTGATTTTTCTAAGAAACTGAGGTGATTTTGCTAATTGCTTGTTTTATATTCACAATCAGGATCTAAAGCTCAAGGCACATCACGACCAATTAGCGATGTGAACCATAAAAACAGATTTTCCTTTTTCTGAGATTCTGTCCAACTCCAACAAAACTGCCCAAACACATATCTACTGTGTTCCCTGAACTACACGTGCCAGAGAGTTGCAAATGAGGCTAAATATTTATGTTTGTCTTGCAGGTGGGTAAAGTATCATTGGACAGCACTGCACTCATCAGTGTTACTAAGTGAAGGAAATGTTTTTACTGGTGCTTGGGAAGAAACCTAAACAAATACTGCAGCAATACGATAAAGCGGCATTAACCAAGATCATTACCATTTCCAAGATAACAATTTAGACTCACTGGCACTACTTTCGCCATCATTGTGACCATTGTTGATGCCGTAATTGCGTCCATTGCCTGCCCCATCATTGGCCATTGAGCAAGTTCTCTTGTCTTCATTCAAGATATAACCAGGGCGACACTTGCAGTGATACGAGGTGGTGTTTCCGACACAAATATGCTGACAGTTGTGTCCTATTTCGCAGAAGTTTACACCTGGAATCAGTTCATATAGAATAATGTGGGCAATTTCCAAGTTACTGGTGAAATAAGATGAAACTAGAGTTTATAATATTACTGAAAGAACAAAGAACCTCTCAGTCATAGCAACAAATCTAGTCAATAGATCTAATAGTTCTTCATATTATACGCTTATTCAACTTTTTAAAAATGTTTTTGAAAAGAAATTTATAGATGTTTTGGAAAAGTAATTTTGTCCACAGAATTTCTTCTATCTGCAAGAATGCTTTTAACAAGCAAAATTATCTGCCAAAGGGAGGAATAGGATAAAAAAAAGAGTTAAAACATGTGAAAAAATGTCTAGAAGTAAGTTATATAATCTTAGAATATTCTTATTGCAGTCACATAATTTGAATTATTAGACATATTGACTAGGCTGAGCAAAATAACAATTTCTCTTGTATTTGATTGTTTACCCTGTGGTCCACGTGGGACATGATAAATCATTACATGACCATTTCACCATTTCCATTTCTACATGAGCTCTTTTCTGATGGGCTCTCTTGTATTCACCCTCTTCAAAAAGCAGGGCTAAACCGCTATAGGCCAATATATGCAGGCCAATACATGAATATATGTAAATGTAATGGTTTTTATGACAACACTGAATTCAAAGCAGGCTGTTTTAATTGTTTATATGAGGACCACATTAACTGGTGGCAAATGGTAGGTTTTGAAACTTTTGGGAGTGGATTTTTTACAATTTTCTCCCCAACTCAGTTCAATGTTCAGTTCCATCCACGAGCTAGAACTCTCCCATCACACGATACCACCAACTCTGAAAGGGTGGAGGACGAGCATAGATTCGTCTGCTACTTAAACAACCAGCTATGGGCTAGAAACTGAATCAGCATACACCACATAGCTGATTTATCCAAATACCACAGCACTAGAGAACTGCTAGTGAATGGACCACACATTTGTCATCTGTCTCATTCATCACAGAGAGTGGCATGTTTCAGAGAGCAGGAAGGAAGAGTAACAACAGGGCAAATCAGAGTAGTGTGGCCTGCATGATTCTCCAACATGACAGCATGACATGTTCCATGCAGGAAGACCATCCATGGTAATTGTACACATTTAGCCAAGGATGGGTCAGCAGATCTAATCCAGCTCTCGACGCTTTGATCTATAGATGAAACACATTTTTGTTAGAGACAAACGAGGTCATGCTTGTACAATGGATCTATCTAATATGTATCATGTAATATGCAGAATTGTATGACATTTAAAGTCATTACAAACACTTTGGTAGTATCTCAACAAAGCGAAGTTAGTCATATCCCGCTGTATGCAAGCGCTACAATAAAGCAGTTGACCAAAAGTAACTTATTTTCTGGGTCTATTTGGCTGTGCAGTTCCAACATGACGTTTTATGATAGTGTAGTATTAGTCTGTATGTAATCCACAGACTCTTACGTTTGAGGGAGCATGTTTTCTGGTCCTCGTTCAAAATATAACCCTTCCGACAGTCGCAGTGAAAGGACGAGCCACTGCTGACACAAATGTGCTCGCAGTCATTTCCCATGGCACAGGGATCCAGACCTGGAACAAGCTATGGTTACTGATTTGGAGCTACTAAAGCCCCTAGAGCCGCTCCCAGACGATTACGGTAGCTGTGTCTTGTCTGCTACCAGACTATACACTTATCTTTTTTTCCATTATACATGATACATATGACTCTATAGGAGTAAGATTAATGGGTAAGGTTTTGCCGGGGCCTGCTTCAGTGAAATTGCCACTGTGCCATACGTATATAACCCCTTATATATAATCAGAAGTGTGCATGTATAGCACCGTGAGTCGGCAAGCGAGGTTGACCTCAGGCTCCTGAAAAAGATAAATTATGTTATGCACATACAGTTTTGTAGGATCAGTAGGAACAGCCCGTAAAATTGAAAGTCTTACATGCAATTACATAACATGTACAATACTGCGCAAAAGGCAGAGGCCATCTTTTGGTTAATTTAACTGTCAGTCAGAATGGCCATTGAGCACTACTTATTCATTTCAGAAAAAGGAGCAAATGTATATTCAACAGACCATTACACAGATGCCTCAACAACTAAACGTAATGTCAAATCTATGAGTATTTATTTTGTCCACCCTTTTCATTTGTGTCCTCTACAGCCACTTCAACTCCTCATCCTTCCACTCTTAAACACCTAATCAATTCTAATTGCTGTAACTGGTTGCGTTTAAAAATGTCATGTTGGGTTCATAAGGTCAAGCTCTTACTGAGATCAACATGTTCCCCTTCAGTTGTGTTCCTCGCTCACACATTCACACAAGCCATTACACATACACACCTCAGCTGCCTCACACATTTCTTTCTCATGTATATCTCAATGTCTAAAAAAGAGATTTCTCTGGCAGATTAGATAGATCCTCAGCTTGCCTAGGAAAGAAAAAAGTTAAAGCAAAACTAAATGTAAAAGCAAAATTACAGGATCTGTACAGACCACCAAAACTGTCCCTATCCGATAAATAACTTTTAAGGCTTTCATCTTTAAAAGACTTCAAAATGTTGGTGTTCCTATTTGTTTTTCTACTGTGAGAAAATGCTTCAAAACTGTGGGTCTGAAAGAATGTGTAGCTGTTCAAGATGCCAGTACTGAGGAAAGGAAACAGATAAAAAAAATTAAAAAAAAACTCCAATACAGAATTACAGTTGGACATCTGAGATGTGGAGGAAGGTTTTCTGGACTGATGAGTGTAAATTTGTAATTGGGATTTATAGTGAGAAACAAAAAAAATTGCAGGCAACTACTGAGACCGAACTTTGAGTTTAGAAGCAGAAAATATGCCTACAGATTTCTGTAGAAAACTAGAAGACAATCTTATGAAAAAACTGGAAGCTGTAATAAAGACGAAGGATGAACTCATTAAATACTGAATTAGGTTTAAAAATATTTAATTGTTGAGGCATCTGTGTAATGTTCTGTTAAATATGTGATTTCTGCAAAAGGATGAACTCTGATTTTGCACAGTGCTGTTTATAAGGACAAACCACGATTATTCTATTAAAAACACACGACTGGCTAAAGTCATTTTGATTTGACCATCAGCAAATGGTTAAATCAAACAGACTGTACATGCAGCAACACACTTGCTTATTAAGAGCAATCAAAACACACAGATTAATGAACCTATAAGGCACTACTGAACTTGTTTTTTTGCATTTAAAATAGAAGTGGAAACACTTTACTGAAGGGTGGTGTTCATAAGGCTACACGGCACCTAAATAAGACTTTCATGGCTTATCCTAACAGGTGTCAGCTGTCTTTCTTATTTGAAATGACAAAAGTAACTGACAACTGATGCATGTTGGAATAAAGGTTTATGTAGGTTTGTAAAGGCTTACATAGATGTCGTGCAGCCTTGCCAGTACTGTCCTTCAATAAAATATGATCAGTAAATAATACAAATAGCATATGGAAACCAAATAATATATTATTTACTGAGCTCTTGCTGTTTTTAGAAGAGTGTACTCAGTGGTCACTTCTCTTATATTAGCTAAAAACAACAAAAAAAGAAGAAGAAGACCCCCTGCTCGTATTCCTACCGCACAGAGTCTCCCTGAACTTAGACGTGAGCTTCTCAATGACTCCGTAGGTTTCCACATAGAAGACGTGGTCCTCCAGCGGGGTGCTGGCCATGAGCTTCAGCGAGGCCATGTCGGCCCGGTCCACTCCCACAGCGTAGATTTCGATACCTGAGGCCCGGGCTACTGCGGACACCTCCTCCACCTGGTCCTGAGGACGGCCGTCTGTGACAATGATGGCCACCTTCGAGATGTTCTTGGACTTGGGCCGTGCTCCTGAGCTCTCAGTGAAGGCTTCATCCATGGCCTTCTTGATGGCCAGGCCGGTCATGGTGCCAGCAGCCAGGGGTTCAATCAGGCTGATGGCTTGCTTCATGTTTACCTTTTTGAGATGGTCCTTGAGGACGAACTCGATTTTGACCGTGCTGGCATAGTTCACCACAGCAACACGGGTGGCATCTGGACCGATGTCCAGCGTGTCCACCATGTCCGAAAGGAAGATCTTGACCTTCTCGAACTCACCTGGCCGCACACTGCGAGAACTGTCAATGATGAACACCAGGTCCAGGGGGCGGCTCCGACACTGGGAGTCAGTAGCTGAGAGTGGAAGAGATACGTAATCTCTAACTGATTATTAACACCATGTGGTGTTATTAACAAATATGTTTGTTAATTAGAAGGTTAGTAAGACATGCAGACATATTCTGAACATCCCAAAGTGCACAAACATGATGTTGCACACCGAGTTTAGTATCCTGATGTCCAGCAGATATAAATATGACCCAAGCCATCCTGGGTCAAAGTAGTGTTTAATATATCAGAATAAGGATTTATTCTTCACTTTCTTATTCTGAGGCATTGGGTTGCATGTAGGGCTGATAGGAGCCCTTGAAGTTAACTTATATTAACGTTAAGTAGTGGTTATTTGTTATTCTAATAGGCAGTTATTACTATTATTATTTTTAAGGAGTATGTATTTTTAAAATAGTCTTAAAGGGAAATTTAGTAAGACGACATCATTACATGTGAGACGATATTTACCGAATGCAGTCCCTCTAGTTTTTATTTGCTGTTTTACAACAGTTCTACGAAATAAAGAAAGGAGTAAAGCAACAAATCCCCCCACTTAATATCAAATGTGCTTTAATGTTGGAGATTACATTCGCCAAAAAACAGCAGGGTTTGGATTATGGATTATGCAATATGACCATGAAGTTGTTTTTATGTCAAGTTCTGCTAAGCTTTTTTTAAAAAAACAGATTTACTTGAATGTCGATTTGTTCGAGACAGTCAGAGTTTCATTATGTTACTCTTCTGTTAGTTTGTGACGAACTCAAGTTCGTTACGTTTGTCACGACCGCCAACAAAAGTTTAATTAGGTGCAGTGACAGGTCACACTCTTCTTCAGAATCTGACCAAACAGCCTCAATGTGAAATGTATTCTTAAAATGTTATTAATGTTTTCTGTTCTGTATGAGCAAAAGTAGGTTAGCTGTAGTGTAAAGTAAGTTATCCGGATCTCAGCGGAGTGAAGTAGCTATTGTGGAAAAAACTTATTATAAATAACAGCTTCACTAGATTGCTTATCAACCAATGAGATTGTGCCATTGAACTATTCATCCATCTATTCATACACCTAATATCTGAACCAGGAGACTATGGGCTAAAGGTGGAGACAACTGAAATGAACTGTTGTATAAGTCTGCTTTAACTCGCAATTTTTAACTCATGACAAAAATGAAATTGCTTTTCTCCGAACTGCTTGTAAAAGTTGAAAAAATCCTCTCGCAGTCCCCTCAGCACCCCCAGTTTACTTCCAAATAAAATGTAGTCATATATAGTCAGTTACGTATCTCTCATTAAAAATGAAACTGCCTATTAATTTCAAAAAATGTTTGGTAATAAAATTTCAGAATTGCTCTTTTTAGTCAATATCAAATTAAAAATGCCATTAAAAAAGTACATCATGGGCTCAATGATGTCATATTGCTAAATCTACCTTTAATACTCTGTGCACTGCGAGTAGGCCGAGAAGCGACTCCTAGCAGAGTATTCTACCTGTCCTCCCTGCGGCGGTGAGGCCACCTTGTGCTCCGACAGGCGCCTCTCGCTGGGCCGAGGGTGTGTGAGGATATGTCTCTGGAGCCAGTGTGGATGCTGGCAGGGACTGGGCTGAGGAGGCTTCAGGGAATAGCTCAGGTGTCAGAGTGGGCGTAGGCAGCCAGAGGTTTGGTGGTGAGGCTCCCCAGGCACGGGGCTGAACCTGAGGGGAGGTTGTTGGTTGGAAATGTGTCGCTGGTGCTCTGGTGGCCTCAAATTCTTGTTTAATGAATATTTGTTCTGATCTTGCTTGTGATTGTACTGGACCTCCAGGTGATGGTCCTGATACTTTAAGTAATTGTTCTGGATCTATAAATGACAGTTCTGGACTTGGAACGGATGATTCTGGGACTATATGAGATTGTTCAAGAACTACATGTGCTTCTTCTGGAGCTACACTGGATTGTTCTGAAGTGACTCGTGCTTGTTCTTTAGCTACCCATGATTGTTCTGGACCTACACTTTGTTGTTCTGGAGTTACACTTGATGGTTCTGGAGCAACTTTTGACTGTTCTAAAGGGACTTGTGATTGTTCTTTAGCTACCCATGATTGTTCTGGAGCTGTGTGTGATTGTTCTGGCGCTATTCTTGATTGTTCTAAAGTGATTTGTGATTGTTCTAGAGCTACATGTGTTTGGTCTGGAGCTACACTTGATTGTTCTGGAGCTACATGTGTTTGGTCTGGAGCTACACTTAATTGTTCTGGAGCTACATGTGTTTGGTCTGGAGCTACACTTGATTGTTCTGGACTTGGAAGTGATCGTTGTTGGCCTGCAAGTGGAACCTGCTGCTGTGTTCCTGCAGGTGATTCCCCAGGAGCTGGTACTTTACGGCAAACTACTGGTGCCCATTCACCTTTCAGCTGCTGCTTGGGCTCTTTGTCTATTGGTGACGAGTCTTTTTTCCACTCATAAACCTTGGCAAGAGAAGGACTCATGGTTCCAGGATAACCTGCCAGCTGTGGCAGCATCCTTGGCTGGTCTTTGTAATGGTAATCCAGTCCATGTAACCTATAATTACTCCTGTGTGCTATGGACCACCAAGAGGGAGTGTGCGTCAAATTAGTGAGACAAAAGAGGACAGTAAAACACAGTTGCTAGACAGTTGGAAAGTACTGAATATTTCATGCCTCTGTGATGTTACAACATGTGAAATGTTGTAGAGACATAGAGTTTCTTACTGTTTTTCAGCCTAATCTGCCATACCCGCAACATACGGTCCATTACAAAGACAATAATTTTAGACATGTTTTACTCAAATCATATTATTAATAGAAGCTAATGGGCAGTACTTCAATTCTTCAATTCTTCATGTCTGTTGGCTTCTTAGTGTTTCAAGTCTTTGATTTTCCTGTTCTTTTCTGAATCAAGGATCCAAGATATTGTCGCTGATAACTGACTCTCTGGGTGTGACAGATATAGATTAGGCTGAAAAATCACTGGGTTTTTCCTTGAAAATACCAACGCATGTTACAATACAGCCATTGTAGACACACACATGCAACTTATGTTCACAGGAAGGCTTGAATGCATTTAAATCTGTGGTTTTCAACATCAGATTGGCATTCCATCATGGTTTAAATTAAATATTTAAACTCCTTAATGAGGAAAGTGAAGAGATCATGTTTGTGATTTCACGAACACATCAAGAAAAATAGTCGGAATGAATTTATTCCATTTTCTGTGATGCAAACTGATTAAATTCAAACATGACACACTTTGGGCACATTTTTAGAAATTAATATTTATCTCACATTACCTTATGAAAGTTACTGTCCAAAATAGTAAAAAATATGCTGTTTGATGTCTAAACGTTTGATAAGTTTTTGAAGTATTATACATTTGTATAAGTAAGCTTAAGTATTTACATGTGTTAGAATAGTTTTCAAAGGTTTGGGCCTAAAATGTATTTACTTTTTCCCATCATCATTACACATAAAAACTCTGTGGACATTAGTAGACATTGGTGGTTTTGAGTGGTAGAGAAAATAGTTACATTTACTGTGCAGAGTTTAAGACTCTGGGCTCCTGCCACCATCAGTGTAGATATTTCTCCATAATGCAACATGTAATTATGCAGAAATTACTTAATTATGCAGAGTTCTCCTTAAAAAAACACTAAACCAAGGGAGCCCAAATCTGGTCCTGGAGATTCGGTGTCTAGAAGATACGAGTTAAACCAGGTGTATTTAAACAGAGAAATCACCAAACTGTCTTGGACCTGGACCGAATTTGGGGTTGTTCAGGTTTCACTGGAATTGGCGTGTCCAGTTTCCCTCGCGGTCCAGTATTCTGGGTTAATAGTCCACTGACCAATTTCTGTTTCTAGTTTCTATTGATCCTGTAGTTCATCTTGTAAATTATTTCATTGAACTGATTGTTTAGCTTGATCCCTATCAATTTATATCTATTTTAGTGCCAAAAAGCATCTTAATTGTTATCGAACTTTTGAACAAATCTTTCCCCCTGGGGACTTATACAAGGAAAATCAAGGCCAATGTATTGTAGGTATATTATAACCACTATGGTACAAGGAAATATCAAAACACTGACATCATTTAATGGATGATATTCAGGTAAACCAAACGCACCTGCCGGATTAAGCGTCCTCAGCGGCTGCCTGGCAGTTCGTGGGTTCCCGTAATTTCTTCTTTGTGCATAACTCTGGGCTAAAATCTGATGTGGATAATTGAGGTTGTAGCTCACAGAGATATCCACCAGGAGAAGAGAGAGGCAGCAGAGAAAAGCCCCAAAGAAGGACCTCATTGTGTCCAGGTGATTTGCTCACGTCGCTCTGACACCTCTGGCCTCTGACCACCTTCTATTTGAAGACCTCCAAAGAAAAAACGTGTAAAATTCTTGTCCAATCCAAATTTTAGAGGGGTGGACACTAAACGATACATGATCACCTCCTGAAGGGCTGCCTGGTCTGAAAAAAAAAGCGAGATTTAGTTTGACCATGCATTTATTTATATATAAATTCTTTGTAAGTTTTTTTTTTTTACTGTTTGACAACACAAACAACACTTGCGACAGTAGATACAACAAACAAACAAATAATAACAAATAATAACACATATATTGTTGTTATTATTATTATTATGGAGTGAAGCATGTGAACACCTGTAAGAAATTATTTAAGTTCCAAACATAAAAATCTTTATTACCAGCATCAACCAAAAGAAAGAGAACCTTGCTAATAAACACTACAAATAAAACATGTTAATAAAATAAATATATTCCAGAGTTGTCAGGAGACAGATGGAGCGGTGATCTGCTCCTGCTCGCCAGGGGGCGCTGTGCTTCAGAACAGAAACGCAGAGAAGATCAGGGAGAAGATCTATATGGAGGAGAGAAGACCTCCTGACAGCAGAGCTCTGCTCCTGACAGCCCATCAGGAGTTCAACAACCACAACTTCACCCGGGCAGAGGAGCTCTACACACAGTTCATCAACACCTGCACCCAGACCAGGTGATCAGGACGAGATCAACCTTCACCCTTCAATACACGAATCTGGACAAAAGTATTGGGACACCCCTTAATTATTGAATTACTTACTGTGAAAGACAATCTTGATGCTTCAGCAGACCAAGACATTTTGGACAACGACATGCGTCCAATATTGTGGACCAAGTTTCTATTCCAGCATGACTGTGTCCCAGTGCAATACTTTTGTCAAGTTCTTCCACACTGAACTCATCCAGCACGTCTTTATGGAGCTCGCTTTGTGTACCGAGACACAGTCATGCTGGAATAGAAAAGGTTCTTCTCCAAACTGGGTCCGCATAGTTGGAAGCATGGCGTTGTCCAAAATGTCTTGGTCTACTGAAGCATTAAGATTGTCCCAATACTTTTGTATGATTAGAGTATGTCACTACTTATGTGCAATAGTATTACCATGTGCAATTTCACTACTTCTGTCACTAATGTGTCTTGTAATGGGCTTCTGTATAGAGTGCAACTCCAAAACACTTTGTGTTCATAAGTAAATTACTTCAGCAGTAATTTATCTATAGCATTATAGAGAAGCCTTTATATCTACATCTATCTGTATTATTTGTATTTACCTCTTACTGACCACAGCATTTTGTGTACATATAGTATAGTGTACATAGTACAGAGTATTTTGTGGAGAGTTTTATTTTGACTTTATACTGTATATTGTTTTTGTTTCTGTGTGTCTGTGCCATTGTGGTATAAGCAGTTTCCTCCGGGACCAAAGTTTTCTGATTCTAACTGAACTCATCATAAAGGGGTGAGGGAGTTTTTTTTCATACAGTGTCGTTTTGTCTCATTTCAGAGAGTGTGATCATAAGGACCTGGCCGTCGCCTACAACAACCGTGGCCAGGTGAAGTACTTCAGGGTCGACTTCTACGAGGCCATGGACGACTACAGCGCAGCAATAAAGACCCACAGCCAGTTTGAAGTGCCGTTCTATAACAGAGGATTAATACGCTACAGACTGGGTTGAGACTCTCTTCTTCTGTTTTAATTTCTAAGTTTTACTTTTAGACAGAAACTGCACTACAGGCCAGAGGTTTGGGCTGACCTTTGGATTTAAAAAGATAAATAAATGAATGATACACTGCTCTCAAAGTTTCAAGATTCATTCCAGGAAGACATTATATGTACTTAAACAAATGTAACGAACTGGTTTTCTTATATATGTGTTATAGGTTTACAAATGCACTTAAATGTAATGTCTTGCCACAGAATACAAACATGACAGACTTTGGGCATTTTATTTTAAAAAATATTTATTGTACTTCATAAAAGTTACTGTTTGAAATAGTAAAGAATATGCCATCTGATGCCTAAAATATTGGATTTTTATTATGTTTTTATACATAAAAATAAGCATTTATATAGGTTTAAAGAGTATTTTGTAGAAATGTATGGGGAAGAGGTATATAAATTTTACATTGAAAATGGCCGTTTGAAATATTAAAAAAAAAAACAAATAATGTAATATAATATAATATAGTATTGTGTTTACCGGAAATGTGTGGACACAGTGTGAAAGGAAAAAAAGCTTTTAGACAAATTGGCTGCTGGTGGTGGTGGCCTAGTGGGTTGGATACTTGCCTCTGGACCAAGAGGTCATGGGTTCAAATCCTACCTTCAGCACCACCACTGGGTTCCTGAGTAAGACCCTTAATCCCAAGTTGCTCCGTGGAGACTGTAGTTAGGGAATGGAAGTCGCTTTGGATAAAAGCATCTGCTAAATGCCATAAATGTGTATCCAGGGCAGTGTAAGGCAAAGTAAAAGCCCTCCTAGACTGATAGTGATATCTTCTGAGACGGAGTAGACCTATAATGTATGAGGAGAACAAAAAAATAAAGAGTGATTAAATAGATCATGGTGATTTAATATGGACCAAATTGTCAAAAGGCTGTTTTTTCCTTTCGCACTGTGTGAACACATTTCTGCTACACACAATATAATTTACATTATTTGTTTTTTAATGGCCCATGCTGTAATTTTCAATGAAAATTTTTTTTATGCATATTAATAACATGAATCAAATACAGTTCTACATCATTGAGTTCACCACAATGAGTAATTTTGGCAATGGTGTAGTAGCTGTATTCAAATACAGTGTGCGTACACCTAAACCACTCATGTTATTAACTTCATAAAACATATCAGTCAAAATCACAAATGTGGCCGGTTGTGTGTTTGAATATTTTGCATCCCTGGTTTTAACAAATAAAGTCTAGTTCATGGATGGGAGTTTTTTTTTTATCAGCCGTAAGCGTGCAATCGAGCATTAAAAGATGTGAATAATGAGGTAAATTATTCTTAATAAATTGTTTAACAATAAAAATGCTCTGCTCTTGCCCCCCTCCCTCCCTCCCTCCAGGTTTTTTCCAGGATGCTGAGAGTGACTTCAGGAAGGCCCTGGAAATAAACGGCAATTTTGAAGATGCCAAAAAAAGTCTGCATCAGGCAATAGTCGACCGTGAAGAAAAATTAAAAAGAGGATATTGACGGAATCCTGCTGCCAGGGCGGGGATGTGTCTTTGCTGGCAGCCTGTAGAAAAGGACTAAATGAACTCTGTAATTCTAATCTAATTTTAAATCTGTGTTATTGTGTCTTGGCTCCTGTGTGAAGATTGTTCTTCAATACTTCAACTATTAGTGTTGTCATAATTTTTGAACTTTATACAGTTAACTTTAAAAATGGTACTCATCTTCTCTCCAGTGAAGGCTTTTATTAGTTAAATTATTTAGCAATAAAAGCCTTTTAGTAGTTAAATCATTTAACATATTGCTTTATTTAAATCAATTAAAACATTTTAAATCATAAAACTAAGTTAAATCAAGCAATAGTGAAGAAAGATCTTACTGTATTATATATTGGTCATTTGTTTCCTTTCTTTTTTATGGAATGTCACTTATGAACAAGTGGACTAATTAAATCTTAATGATAATGTCATCTGGCTGCTGTGTCATACTAGTTTATGAAGTATCTGTGATTATGGGAAATTTGTCCCAACTTTTGCTATGCTGTGTTCTCTTATATGGACAAAAATATTGGGACACCAGACCATTACACCAACAGGAACTTTAATGATGTTGCATTCAAACATATAGACTTTAATATAGAGTTGGTTGCCCTTTGCAGCTATAACAGCTACCACACTTCTTGGAAGGCTTTCCACAAGATTTTCTGTGGGAATTTGTGCCTTTATGAAGTTGGGCACTGATGTTGGACGAGAAGGTCTGGCTCACAATCTCCATTCCAGTTCATCCCAAAGGTGCTGGATGGGGTTGAGGT
>JBBJLS010000155.1:2711262-2730446 GCA_037577275.1 Bryconaethiops microstoma | reverse complement strand
GTGCACTGAGACACAGTCATGCTGGAATAGAAAAGGTTCTTCCCCAAACTGGGTCCACAAAGTTGGAAGCATGGCGCTTGCCAAACTGAAGTAAGGAGCCACCTGAATTCAATAATTAAGAGGTGTGTCCGAATACTTTTGTCCAGATAGCTATATAGCTATATAGTTAGCTATATAGCTGTAATTCAAACACTACAAGAAGGCTGATGCACTGTGAAATAGGAGTGAATCATCCATTTGCAGTTTACTAACACATTCATTTGCTCAGAATGAATTTCAATAACCATAAACAACAATGCAAGGACAGTTCACAGCCCGCACCGGTCAATAATGTTAATTTGGGCAGTATCTCTGGAAGAACCTGCAGCAAAATAATATGAAGACTAGTCATGATTCTAGATCTCCACCTAGTGGACTCATTACAACACGCTCCTTAAAGCAGTCCCGCAAAAGTCCCAGGTGATCAGAGTTTTGCAGTGGTGGTTCCATTGTTAAGTGAAGGCCATGCATTAAGCAAGCCTGTCAGTCATCAGGATCATTAGGATCACCTGTGAAGGCCTGCGCTTGTGTAACAGTTTAAATAGCTGGAGAAACACCACACCGAGCTTCAACACAGACCTTTTGGGTTATGAGGTTGGTTTATTGGAGTTTTATTTGTAGTGATTTACATCTACACACTTACAATCCACAAACTTAAACACAGCATTTTAACAAATCCTCCAGTAGCTCACCAGCAATATATGTGTTCGACTGCTGTAGATTTTCCTTGATGATATCACACACACACACACATTTGACATTTGAGCTGTTTTTGAAAGTAAGTGAATTATCCAAGCTTTCCTTTTGCAGAAGATGGGACTTCTCAATGTTTTTTGGTGCGTTTACTTTGAAGCCCTCTGAATTTTCACTCCAGTCTTTTTAGGCAACTATATAACAACTGAACTGTGTATCTCCTTCAGGACCTGGTGGCTCATATTGACTGCTGTTGTGGTTTCTGCACAAGAGACTTTCAACCAACGTAAGAAAAATTTGACCTTTTTCACAGCTTTGAGCTTTGGTTTGAAACCAACATACGATTTTTTTTTTTTTTTTTTTGTCTGTACTTTGCAGGAACCGGCTTGAAATCCGAGTGTCTTGGGAATGTCATGAGGGTTACCCTCGATAAATCTTTAGCCTTCGGAAGTCAACTTGAAGTCGATGCTATCAGTGAGTATGCTTAGAGTGTCCAAGTACTTGAACATGATGTGATATAAAATGGGTTAGCGTGTGAGTGGTGTTGGTTGCTTTTCAGATGGTTCACAGATTGTGCCTTTAACACCTGAGCTGGCAGCTAAGTGTGGCTACAGTATGGAGGCTGATCCCTGGGGAAACACGAAGCTCTACATGTCTCTGCTGAACTGTTTTGCTCAAAATCAGGTGAAGAGCAATCACTACCAACCCAGCTTTCACATGCTTCAACCTGGTTCTCTAATCTTGCAAACCAAATAATTGATAGCAGCCAGCTCTACATAGAGAAGATGCTCAGTTCTGCCTGTAAAGAGTGGACAGTAGCTCATCTAATTTCTTAGATTAGATCTGTCATATGTAAACATGGGGTCAATGCACGAATGAAATGTTTTGAACCAAAATACATCAAGTATGATGTGATTGGTATTAAATGTGTGGTATAAATACATGTGAATTGCATAGTCAATAGTAAAGGACACTTCATGGACAGAAATTGATCTCAAGAGGTTAAGTGCAAGAAGGTACAACTTTTTGCATAAAAATAGTCTGTGTTAACTGATACTGCCTTCATTTTAAATGCAGTGGTACACATAACTGTCCCTGTTGCGTTAATATTCTACGCTTTTATCAGTCAATCACAACTCTAGATAACCACTAGATCTGCTTACTATTTCTCCATGCTGTGCCTCTTAGGATGATGATTTATTTGACATTGGACTTCGCCTCAAGATGTCTGGTAACCGAGTGTCTGAGGAAGATGTACATGAGGTCAGAAAAACATGTGAATACAAACAGTGGGCATCGCGTGAGATTCTCTGCGAGCGCAACTTCATGGAGGTGATTCTCACAGCTCTTGCTTTTTGTCTTGTGCAACCTTTTTTTTAATATATACATTGAATTTTCAGTGTTAACACCTACCTACACTCACTAGGCATTTTTATCAGATAAATCTGCCACAGTTTACTAACTGTACATCTGTGCAATTTCTGCCCCTTCAGTGGCCTGATTTAAAAAAAAAATTAAATATGAATCAGTTCAGTGTGCAGACACTCAAAGTATCCAACCAGCACTTTTAATGAATTTAGCTGCTTTAATCTATTTGATTCAGGTGTAGCTTGAAATGATTAACCTAATCATCATCTGATGCCATGTCAGATGACTTGTGGCTGAATACAATCAAATCCTCAGTGTTCCAACATCTACTCTAAAGCTTTCTCAGAGAAGAGAGCATTACTGGAGGACAAACTCCCTAAAATACCATTTATTTCAGAGAAAATCCTGTATTTGTCCTAACTTTGACTGTATATAATTGCACCAGGTTTCCTGTTGAACACTTTGCGTTTGCTCCCTTGATCTGTAATGCACAAATGTTTCCTAGGTCTCCGTTAACAGATTTCCCCCAGACATGCCTTGGTCCAATCAGCAAAGTCAAGGCGTCGATGGAAACGCTAAAACAAGCACTTCTCGAGAGGTAACATGAGTGTGGATGGCTTTTTAAAATTTTACTTGAAGTAAGCCTGGCTGACTTGTACAACTTACTGCACACTACTAATAGCAGATGTTGAGCATTTCCGGTTGAACAAATATGGACTACTTGAGCACTGATGCTCTGGATAAGAGTGTCAAATGCTGTAAATGTAATGTAAACACTAACTAGTTGTTCAGTGGGCTGTTTTAGGTCAACCAGTTATTTCGGGTTATAATGTGCTCACTCATTTTATGCTGCAGATGTCGGATTCAAAACTTCGAGTGTTAGAACTTCAGTTTGGACCTTGTAACTTTATTTATTTTTTCACAAATCGAGCACTTTTGCAGAGGTCAACATGAGTGGTGTGGATGGCTTATGGCCTTTGAACTTTTTATTTGGACTATCCTGTTTGCAGGCCCCCACCTCCCTACAGTATATCTGGAGGATGGTCTTTTACACACCCAAAGAAAAGCCCATGCTGTTGGCAGATGTCCAGCAAGCAGGGTATGGAGTATCAACAACGCCAACTCGATTAGTACTGCGAAGCCCTTACAACATGCCTGAAACTTACTCCCAGAATGTAAGTGACCGAATGCAGAAGCCCAAGCATTGATCTGCTTTCCAGGCTGATATTTAGGTTTTTGCCTTATAGCTGGATGGGGTGCAAATGGAGGTCTTCAAAGCTATGACTTACTTCAAGAGGGAGTGGGCTGTAACAATGATTGAAACTGCAGCTGTCTGTCCAACTGGTGAGCATTTACATTTGCAGACTCTTACCCAGAGAAATGTGAAGGAGGTGCTTTATAGTCGGCAAGAAAACATGCCCATCACACTAGTAACCCTAGACTTAAAATTAAGAGCTGCTAGATTGTATCAGAAGTTAATTCTCCACTAGGGACCAGATCTGTTAAGTTAGACATGTGGCTGTTTTCCTCAGTGCTCACTGAAGAGGTGGGTCTTCTGTCTTGGAAGACGGTGAGGGTCTGTGTTCTGGCAGTCAGAAATTTGTTCCACTACTTTGATGCCAAAGTTGCCATATTTGTGCTTTTATAAGTAACTTTGAATTGTACCAACATTTAAGCTGAAGGGGGAAATGAGATTCCACAAAGAACTATAGTCTCACTGATGTGGAGGCCTGAGCTTTACTTCCCCACGTTACCTTCACAGGTGGACTCCATTTCAGTGATGAAGTAATCACCTGGTTCATGCCCATTTACATCACCCCACTGAAGGAGTCACAAGAGCATGAGCTCCTTGAACTGTACATGGGGATTGATGGGAAGAGGCTAAGTCAAGAACAGATGCATGCCCAGGGCTATGACTTATCCCTCACTGAGACCCAGATCGTAATCTCTCTACCCATTGGTGGTCCGGACGGCTACTATAAGGTTTGGGGTCATGCTTTAGCGTTGCTAAGATTACTTTTGTAGTTTGAAATGGTAGACTTTCCATTCTTTGACTCATAACTGTTACTCTTTGCAGAGTCATGCACTGAACTATGAGTACCACAGTACCTACAGCATTGAACCCATGCTGGAGATGGCATGGAAGGAAGGAAAGGGTGTCACCAAATATAAAGTCCACTACCCCATTACCACACCACCCAGGCCTCGGCCACCACAGGTCACAGATAGTAAGTTCCTCCTCTGGAATGGTTGTGGTTCCCCCTCCCCTAAATCAGGGGTGGACACCTTCAGTCCTGGAGGACTGGCGTCCAGCACAGTTTGATGGTAGTTCTCATCAAACATTCACTAAACCAGACATATAACTGGAGAGGTGAACAGGTGTTTCTGAGCAGGGAAATTGCCAAACGTGCTGGACCACGACCCTCCAGGACCGGAGTTGCCCACCCCTGCCCTAAATCAAAACTTTTCTGCTTGTGCTGAGTTAGCTTCAGCTATAGACTTTTTTTTTTTGGGTACATGGTGGGGGGGGTGTACTCAAAACACCAGTGGGCAGTTGGCTCAACACTTTTCATTATAAGGGATTTTCTACAACCAGCTGAATCTACTGTTAACCTGAACAAAGCCTGGTTGACTAACTGTGCATTACTAACTTGCTGTTCAATAAGCTGTTTTTTCCCAGTATGTGCTATAGTTGGATTGATGGAAAAAACTGAACTTTAGCCTTGTAACTTATTGCTTTTCCATGCACTGCAGATACTAAGGTAGAGTTGGGCTTTTTTGATGTGGTGTTGGGTCCCTTCTTTCCTGATGTTGAGCTGCTGAATATCACTTTTTCAACTGGAGTGGTGACTCTGGAAGAGGCCAACACCAGAGGCCTGGATGTGCAGCAGTATAAACTTCCTAATGGCTCCAAAGCCTTTAGCATCCACATCCCCTTCTCTGATGCTGCTGTGTTGAAGGCTGTAAGTATACCATTTAATTGTCAAGTGCTGCTTCCAAGTGATGAGCTGAATAACTGGGAATGTCAAACCAATTGTAGAAAATGTTTAGGTCTAACAAGTTAATGGAAATCTGACCTTTCGCCAATTTTGTAATTCGGTTACACTGCATCTTGCCCCAAAACCCCCCACTCTTCCTTGCTTCACCCTAGTCACCATATACATGTGTGTGATGTGAATATGTAAGCAAGGTTGGCCCATTTTTCTCTACTGAAGGTAAAATTGGTAGAGGGTACCAATATTCCTGGATTTTAATGTTTCTCCATTTGTCTTCACTCCAGAATATCAACCCAGAGACCGCTACCTATACTCTTCTACTCATCTTTGGCTTAGTAATCGTGCCTGAATACACACCTTTTCCCCAGCCTGCCTTGTTGAAAGCTACTCTTCAGGACATTGGTATGTTTTTGCCTACATGGCGAGCAGTTGAGTGCTTTGTATAAAGAAACATGCGCTAAAGTTTATATGGTTTAAATCGAGACTCGATCTTCAGACCAAACATCTGTCCTACCTGCTTTCTTTGTGCAGTTCTGCCGACTATGAAAGGAACCTGTGATGAGGAGCACTTCTATGTGACAGTGGCTTACGGGAACCATGGCAAGAACTTTAATGTTCTGTTGGGCCCACAGAGTCTGTCTGCTGACCTTTACGAGGAGTACCGCGTCCAAGAGAATTCCACTCACTTAAGCATGGTTGTGCCTTTTTTGGCAAAAGATGTGATTTTTGAGGTAGTGATCCTTTCCTTGTCTTTTGTGTATTGGTGAAATCCTGAGGGTTTCTTTGCCTTGCTAAAGTTTAAATTTGTTCCTTCCTAGACAACCCATAAATCATTAGTGAGAGCTCGTCTTGATGTGCACCTTTGGGATCCTGTCAACGACTGGCACATCAAAGAATTCTCCTTGGCCTGCACCTTTCCATTGACTATGACTGGTATTCTGTTCAACAAAGGATGTTTTAGCTCAGACGTGTGGTTTTGTTTCTTGGGTGAACCTTTTAAAGGACTGGGAGTCTTGGTTTTTATATTCCAGTGCTGAAGTAATGCTCATTTTATGAGTCATTGTGTGGCGCTTACTATTTTGAGTAAGGGGGTCATTTAAAAATAAAAAAAAAACCCAAAGAACTTGGTTCTATGCATTTTTGGCAAGACTACATTGTTCCTGTTTTTCCAGAGTGTTTCGCCAATGGAACAATAACTGCACTTGCAGTGAAGGTGGAATCTGCATCCCATGTGGTTCCCAGCCGGTTGGTGCTAAAGGATCCCTCATGTAAACCCATTTTTAGCAACAGTCGCTTTGCCTACTTCTCCTTTGACGCGAGCAGTTGTGGAACAACTAGAACGGTGTGTTTTGTGAAGCCAATCCCCCCCTAAATGAACATGTCCATATTGGTGGGTTTATTCTGTGACACACTTTCATCTTTCCTCCAGTTCTATGAAGATGTCATGATGTATCAGAACGAAATCTCAGTGTTTGGCAGGAGAAGTGATTCCAAGAAAAAGGGGTCGGCGCGTGATGAAGAACCAGAATACCGGTAATGTTCATGTCTTGTGATTTAACTGGTTTTTGTTTTTTGTCTATTCTGACCTTTTTTTTTTTTTCACACAATGCTAGCATGACTGTTGCCTGCTACTACACTCTGAATGACACCCAGACAGTGACTTTCTTCACTGAAGCACGAAGAAATGAGCCTTTTGCTGAATCTGGGATTGGAGAACTGAAAGTCAGAATGAGACTTGCCAAGGGTATGTTTACTACATACTTGACTTTAATGCACAGTGTCTTGGCAGTTTACTGGCATCCATTTTACTAAACATGGATTAGGTGTAGCTTTTAAATGATTTCCAATAATTCACTTTTGGCCATGCCAGGTGCACCAAGCTTAAGGTGTCTGGTGTGGTAGAGAATTTTCTTTGGTTTTATAAAAGGTCTTCAGGCTTGCTCATGTTAAGTGTTGGCCTCAGCTTCTCAGGTGTGGCCCAACACTTCACCCTGAACATATTTGTACGCTATATACTAATGTTCTGTTTAAAAATGTATTAATCTATTGGGTATAGAGTGTAAACTATTGCCTACCCCCTTTCACTTGTGTATTGTACCATTTGCACTTTGGGTCCCTAAGGACGTTTAAAGCTTTTTCTACTGAAATAGATTTTTCAGTATTTGAGCTTTTCATTTTGTGACAAATGTAGTGTGTTGCAAAATGACTTCATTTTGGCCTGGCTGCGCATTTTACTAAAAGACCAGAAATACTTGATTTAGTGATCAAGTCCCTTGTAAGAGTGCCAGTAGTGGAAGCAGTCAGTGCATTGAGCTCGAGTTACTTAATGTGGTCTTGTTCCTTCATTCAAGATTCCACTTACTTCGCCTTCTATATGGCTGAGGACCACCCAGTGGTGCAGTATTTAAGAGAACCTCTGTACTTTGAGGTGGAGCTGGTCCAGTTCACAGACCCTCGAATAGAGCTGGTCCTGGACAGCTGCTGGGCCACTGTCGATGACGCCACCCGGATGAGCTGGGACCTTATTGTCAATAGGTGAGGTTTTTGACCTGGATCTTTTTTAATGGGAAGAAATGACCTTGTGCTTCACGTTGTATTTTTGTGCTTTCTGAACAGCTGCGAGAATCTTGACGACCGTTACCAAACCACTTTTCACCCTGTTGTCCTTGATGACCGGGTTCGGTACCCTTCGCACATTAAACGCTTTGAAGTAAAGATGTTCACTTTTGTTAAGGATGACACCGTCCTCAGAGATCAGGTAATTTATAACTATTTCTCATGTCCAACAAGTGAAGGACTAAATGCCACAGATTCGGTCTAAAGTGGTGGTTCTTCTACTGAGTGAATGGCTTTTTTGGTGAAACTCATGCTGGGATGTTAAATTTAACCAGTATACTCAATGTTTTGACGTGTAAAATGTGGTTCATTGGACTAAATGATGCAGAAGCATTAAATTCAATCTCTCTCAGATGTTTTTCCACTGTGATGCTGTGATCTGTGACCTCAACCAGACCGATGCCATCTGCAAGAAACAGTGTCCCTCACCTCCCTTGAGGGCCAGAAACACCAAGAAGGGTATGACCTTGATGTCTCCAAGTTCTTACAAGCTGAATTTTGCTTTTAATTTTCTTCTTTTATTTCCAGTTCGCAGAAGCATGGCTTACATGCAGCTCCGCAGGATGCACGTCTCGTCTGGAAAAGTTGTGCTGTCAAACAAATTTCAATAAAGTGTCTCCTCAAGCCAGTGGTGCCACTCATTTTCTCAAACCAGCATGGTCTTCCTGTAGCCTCAAGTATGTTCAGGAAGCCTTTAATGTCCTGCTTCCAGATAAACTCACTGTCCTTTTCACTAAAGTCTGTCTTCAGCCCTGCTTGTGAAGAACCATTCGCACCTGCTTTTATGGGTCATCCAAATTCCTGTGGTTGTGTATTGCCTACCTGTTAAGTATGAGTGGAACCCAGTGTTTTATTCTCTGGAACATCCTTTCTTGAAGTGGCTAAATGGTGTATCTTGGAGTTTTGAGAATTGGAACATGTTGGCATGGCAAAGCTAAGCCACTTCATCTTCAAAAGATGAGCAAAATGCTAAATACCTTTTTTAATGACCTGTGCACACACTCTTCAGTCAGTGGTGTTGGACTGGCAGAAAGCTCCTTCTGAAATGGGAGGCAATTTCCATGTTGCTCGCCAGTCAGTTTATTGTGGAGAATAATGTTCCTACTAGGGTATTTCAGACGTAACTGGAAAATCTTAAGGATGTCTGGACAAGTGTTTGATGTGCTTGGCCGGATACGTAGAATACGGCCTTTTGTCAAATATGGACTTTTCTAAAAAAATGTTTACAGACCACCAGTCCAGTTTGGACTGTTGCTCATGGTTTTCCTTAATTTTACAATTTAACATAACAAATTATGAATACTATTGACATATGGAGACCAGAAAGTGTTATGTTGGGATCTGTTTCAAGTTCTTTAAGGAATTCACACTTTTTTTTTTTTTTTTTTTTTTAGTTTTGCACATCTGCATTCTTTTGGTGCGGAATTGGCTGTCTTTACTAGCAAGACTGAAGATACACATGAAATACCATTCGAAGCGTGCTTCAAATATGTAAATGCTGGGCAATGAAACTTTGTGATCTGATTACATTTATATGCAGAATTCAATAATGAATTCAAAATTAGTGTATTGTGCAGTTTACCTCCTATAGGAACAAAAGTGCAAAGACATTTTGTTTGCAAACACTAAGCTTTTTAGCAGCAGCGTTTAAGTCACACAGCTGCAGTTCACATTTCTGTAAATCTCAACATAAACAATGTAATCAAATATAAAACCACAGCTATTTGCCACTGCAGGGCATTCACGTTTGATCTAGTTTATTATAGAAAAACAAGGTACTTTGAGAGTCCAGAGCATGGGTGTTGGAACCATTATAGTTTTATAACCTAACACCCCCCCCCAGTTATCAGTGTTATAAACTGAATAAGCTTCAAGGCAGCATAAATCATTGACAATTTTCAGAAGCTTTTTCCCCACTCTTGCAAAGTGACCTGAATAGCTGCTGGGATTCTGCAGTTGATGTCTTTGGCTAATCCCTCTGTCTGAGGGTTCCTGAGAAGGTGTGAAAGCTGTCTGTGTGGGCTGACAGCCACACTGCTAATGGCTGCTCATTATCTGCTGGCCATATCAAAAGGCCTGGGCATGCTGTTGATGTTTTAAGGCTCATTACTGAACCACTGAGTAGACCAGTTTGCTATAGATGTGATCAAAGAAAAAAGACTCGTAGAAATCCTAAAAAATGAAAATCAACACTGATTAGTTGATCAGCCCCAGGATGTGGAACCCCAAAGCCTTGAAATAATGTGGTAGCCGCAAAAAAAAAAAGCCAGCCACCTGTTCAGGTGTGTCTGGATGGACTATGGCTGTTGTGTATTGCAGACTTTGATTCCTGTTTAGCAAATCCATTGAACAATCAAAAGGTGAGGCTAATAGCTAAACCCTACATTTGTGTAATATAGATGTAAGATGTAATGTGTATACATATGTATGAAAAAGTGAAATAAGTAAATTACATATATATATAGATTAAATATATACATATTTATTGCTTGATTATATATATATATATATATATATATATATATATATATACAGCAACATAGCATCTTTCGCAATTAATCTCACCTTTTGATTGCTCAATGGTTTTGCTACATGCATATGTTTACATTATATATAAAATATATGCAAAATATATTTTTATTGTAATATATTACATATATATTTTTTGTAACAGATATAAATGACCCAAATTCACTGAACTGTCGGTGTGTGTGGGTGTGTGGACAGTTCAGTGGCTCTGGGTGATATGTTGTCAATTGATTCAGGATGTGATCAGCCCACAGAAGACTCTGAACCAAAGAGGTAAATGTTTTTTCAGGTGATGTGTATTCTGGGAGGAGATTCCATTAAAGTCCCAGATGAAGCAGGAGGCCTGGTGGATGCCACTTTCACACCTCCGGACCATCAGCATGCGCGACAAAGCGGTCTGAGGCCGGAGGGCTGTTCATCACACTTCTCACAGCACTTTGATCACCGTTCTCAAACAGGCCGGTCGGACTATAAATGAGCCGAGCTGAGCACACAGGGCACTCACTCAGTCTCTTCTGACCCGAGATAAAGACACACGGCCATGTCCACCGTGCACGGAACACTCCTGCCCAGAGACTTCACCCTCTTCACCCAGACCTTTCCACCTGGGGAACCCGAGAGGAGCACAGACATCCAGCCAGCAGGTCAGAGAAGAGCCTTTCTGTTACCACTGCACGGCAGCAGGAACATCACATGAGGCTTAAACAGGGCACAGAACAAAACAGCTGACTCTAATATAAAACTGAAATACTCATTAGTTCAGAAAAACAGTAACCAGAGGATGTAATTTTGAACAGTTTTGTATTATTAAGCCGTTTGCAGTTCTATGCCCCGTGAGTCCATGGAAATTTTATGTGTGTGTATGTAAATATAACAAACCTTCCATAGTATGTATGTATATGTATCATAGTTATTATAGTTAATAACTATTAAACTATATGTCCTGAGGAAAGTCATAATACTCCTGCGTCAGGTCACTCACTGTAAGTGTCTGTGACTGTTTGCCCTCAGACTACAGCCTGCAGAACACGGCGGGGCTGATGACCTCCAGCAGGCCGGCGGGACCCAGAGTGGACAGTATGGCCCTGCTGACGCATCGCAGAAAGAGAACCAACTTCACCCAGCAGCAGATCGAGGTCCTGGAGAAAGTTTACTCGGACACCAAATATCCAGACATTTACTTAAGGGAGAGGCTGGAGGCACTGACCGGTTTACCAGAATCTAGAATTCAGGTAAATACATTTCAGACATCAGCAAGACAGGTTGGAGGCCAGAATATTATACTACCTAAAGAACATTTCTGAAGCAATCTTTTTGGAGTTTTTGGATGAAAGGTTTTTGTAAGGATCATCCTGTTTCTTAGGATGAGACTATAACAGAACACACACATTAACACATGGACTTGTGTAATACTGTAATGAAATAAACCTACCAGCAACCAAAAGAAAATATCTTGGCTCTTTCAGATTTTACTTTAAAAAGTTAACTCATTCCTTGCGAGGATTAACATATGTTATGAAAATATTTAATGTTCGTTTACTGTTCATATATTTAGCCTCTAATTGTAGCTCAGCAATAGCGTGGAAATTAAAATGTCAATTTTTTTAATAGGTATGGTTTCAAAACAGACGTGCCAAGTCTCGACGCCAAGTGGGAACACCCGTTCCCATGAAGCCCAGAGGAAACAGCCAGACGATGACCAAAGTGCCTACAGCCTTGTTCCCCCTTCGACAGACCCCGCCTGATCTTCAGAGGATGGCCCCCTTCGGCCTGAGGGACTCCTTCTCCCAGCCACTGATCAACACTGAGCAGAGGCACTGCAGGCCTTCAGACCGCAGCTTTGACTCCACCGCTTTGTCAGGCTTGTTCAGTACAGCAGAGGATACAATCAAAACAGACCATACCAAGCAATCCTGCAGCAACTTCTATCAGCACCACCGGGCAAACGGACACGTACAGGCTCACAAGCTGGAACCTGCTCCGAAACACATGCTGGTGGACTACGACAACTTCCCTCCCAACAAAACCATCGGACCCGATATGAAGGTCGTCATTCCTGCGATTCCAACGCAGATAAACTTCAGCAGGTCATCACCCAAACAGCTCAGCTGTCCGGTCCAGCACATGCCAGTCAAAATCCAACAGGACAGTTTTGGTCATTTCTCACCGATTCGGGCCCATAACACAGGAGATTTTTCCGATTCTGACTCTGACTGGGAGAAGGAAGCCATCGCTGGCTTTGCTGGTTTCATGTAGCGGCTTGCAGTTCGGACTGTTGGACAAACTAAACTCCAGCACCACACTATGATCAATGCTTTTTTTTTTTTTTTTTTTTTTTTAAAGAAACGTTTCAGATTTGGAATCAATTATTTATTTTATATTTAAATAGTTGCACAGTATCGCTGTTGGAAAAAAAATATATATAATAAAAGAATTCAATGTACATTAAGTCTTTGCCTTACTACAAAAATGCAGGAAAACTATTTTCTGAGTTCGACATTTAATAGAAATGAACAAAATGTATGTACACATTTGCAGTTTACAGTTACCAGTTAAATAAAAACTGGTGAAATCACCTAAAAGCAAAATCCACAAACATTTAAATGAACATACACCAGTGATGTATTGGCAAATAATTGTCATATTGAGGGGCATATTACTATGAGGACAGAACCATTGACGGCTGCCATCCACACAGCTGTGTACTACTTGGGTCTTCTGGGACCTTTATGAAATCAAATCTGGTTCTTTACAAAAATACTTAAAAGTTATAAAATGCCCACATTGACACATATACAGTCAATGCACCAGTAATGCAAGTAAACTGTACATTTATCTACAATATACATTTTCAAAATGGACAGAATGGTCATCTCTGTGTGGGACACTCAGGACTAGACAAGTTGCAAATCAAGTTCCCTTTTTCTGAGGGCATAAAACACTACTGAAAAGCATTTCAACTTCAACAAAAACAAGAACTGCAACAGGGAAGAGTGTAATTCAACAAAGCCTTACAGAAACCAGCCATAAAAATAAAAGGATTTCCAAAATGGCAATATGGCAATGCAGGCGGATGAACACTGAATGCTCTGTAAACGTAATCCCTCTTAAACAGGTTACTACTACGATTTTATGGAGTGCTCCACTGCTCTTGCAAATCTGTTGGCTTATTTGCCATGGTACAGACAACTGAGGGAGGGGGGGGGTAGTATTGACTCCTATTTGAACGTTTTAGTCAATGAAAATAAGTTTACTTTTCCAAATCTGTCAAAGATAATGCACAAACAAAAAAAATGGAGAACAGATGGCTCGGAGTCCATGTCTGTGGTAGAGGCTTTGGTGTCCGGTTCAGTCACGTTCTGTTGGTGTTGTTGGCAGAGAAAGCATGAAGGTTCCCCAGTTGGCTCAGGCCACTCTGGATGTGTGCTACGTGAATCTCAACATTGTCCTGGAAACAGCTGTGAAGGAGAAAGGACAACAATTTAATTCCTGAGGCGGTTTGGAGAAGAGACCACGTACCATATAATTAGGGATGGGTGACATTGTTAAAAAAAAAAAAAAAAGAACCCAGTGCTACTATCTTTTAAACACACTTAAAAAATAATAATAAAAAAAAATAAACAAAAAACACACAAAGAAACAACAGTTGTTTAGTGTTCTATAAATACAGACAATATACATGAAACTCAGAAAAGCATAAATGTTGCTGAGAAGTATTATGTAAAATAATTTAGCTATGCATGAAGACATTTCTTGTCCTTCTTAATATTACAAATGAACCGTAAGAGGCCAAACCCATGACTCCGCATCAAATGTACACTAGAAAGTACACATGTTAAATTCACTACTGCATTTTAAACCCAAAACAAACACTGTTAGTAAGGCTTGAGTGTAGTTAACATTGAAAGGTAGACTTTAATTCGATGCTACTTTGATACTTCATTCAAGACAAGACTGATCAAAACAGTAATCTGTACCAGCGTACACTGGCACCAGGTTCCAAAGTAAAAGTTGGGTGGTGTTCCCAACAGTAATAGAAAGAAACATACTAACCTTAGATTAGAACTGTCTATTGAACTCTTTATGTCATTCAAGGAGTCCGTTAAGGATTTAAATTCAAATGAATTCAGGTCACCTCCTTCTGCCAAACACTGGAATACAAAAACACAAAAGAGAGTCAAAGATATGCATTTGTATGCATTCACAACAGCCAAGCAGTTTGACTGTCTATGAATGTAAGTGACTATTTTCACATGCAAACAATAGCCCAGCTAAGGTCTTTGTCTATGAAACATGACTGAACCAAAGCATTTACACGAGCTGTATAAAAGTCAATTTCTAAAGCTTTTTATACAAATACAAATATGCTCTGATTTAAAGTGCACAAAAAACCTTTGAATACTTATTAGAAAACAAAATTCTGATTTCTGCCAAACAGACAAAATTGACGAAAATGCTACACAACATATTAGAATGGTAATTTTAGGCTAAAATGCCACTTTAACTTCCTACATGAAATGCCCCCTTTACAACATGCAACTCAGTTTTAAGTTTCCAACCTTTATTCTAAATATGACAAACTGTGACCCAAACGGACACAAAAATTGTGTGAGTGTCAGAGGAGCAATTGAAGTGCTTACATGTCCAAAGTCTCTCAAACTGTCCTACCAGCAAACGGCAGTAGTTTCAGACCAATATCAAACCACTGGTGTGCTTGTAAACATAGCGAACATCTCACCCTGATCTGTATGAGGAGGGCAGTCAGGCGGGAGACGAGCTGAGTAAGGCCGGGACTCTGAACACGCTGTTCCCCATCCGGCAACGCATTAGACAGCCTCATCATGTCCTGCGCTTCCTCCTCACAGCGCCTCCGAATCTCACTGGGCTGATCTGCAGGCTGCATGCCCTGATCTGGGGCCAGCTGTCAACCAAATGATTCAAGATTGTCCCATGCATAGTTACACAACATGTAGTGCAATAAAGTTACCAAGTCATTTAAATTAAAGTAAACAGAAATTTGGAAAGGCTAAACTAAGGTAATAACATACAGAAAAAAGAATATTCCAACTAAAATATTACAAACATTGGAACAATAGAATATCAGTACTGTAAAGTGCAGCGTCCTGGTTGAAGTATAGACTTAATGACAGACAGCAGGTGCGATGTAGAGATGTAGAGAGTTCAGTTAACAGGAAAAGATATTCCTCCCCCCCCCCAAATCACATTTCTTTTTGTCCCTTAGAACAAGACTAGAGGTTTCTTGGGATGGGCTAATTTACCTCATAGCAGAACTGCTGAACCTCATGCAGGACTTTGTTTAAGTCTTTATTAAGCTGCTCCAGATCCAGCACTGTGGTCGCATACCTCTTCTGAAAGTCCAGTCCAATCTGCATGGAGTAGGACTTCTGCAGAGAGACAAGATATCAGGGAAACTGACTGGAGGATATATGGTAAAACCCAAAACTGATTATTCTGAGAGCAACTCGACATCCTACAAGCAAGCACAGGCCAGGTTGGAAGTCTTAAGATGACATTTACTATGTATTCTGAGTATCTGTTACACCCGTTAATATCATTACAGTTTAGTTCACAATTACTTCTTGTTAATAATTTAAATTAACGATTTCAATGTTCTTCATTTTATGAAATAATTTAAACACAACCCTAACAGAGCTAAAGTTGCCACTTCTTACATTTTCTAGGTGTTGATAGTAATATTAGGTTGAACTGACAAGAATATATAATGTATACATGCAAACAGAAAATGTTGAGACTGTACATACTCCAAAAAAGGAGTTGACAAGTCTACAAGTATTAGTTACACATTCCAGGCATTTTTCACAATTTGTGATTAGTCCGTTTACAGTTAGTCCAGTAGTGCTTTTTTGTTAAAACAAGAGACTAATACTGTAATAATTATTTTAACAAATCACCCAGGTTTTGTGTTATAATGCTTTCAACATTCTTGGTAAATTGTAATAAAAAAACAACAACAAAAGAAAATAACAAAACGAAACAAAAACAGGTGTCTGCCACCAGCAGCACATATTAATTCAGTAAGAAAATCAGAAAACAGGTCACACTAAAACTCGTCAGCTAGAGTGAAACATAAGAAAGGCAAATAAATAGTCACTGCGTAGGAGCTTAGCAAACAATCAGGTGTAAAAGTACCAACCAAACATTCTACAATAATATAATGATAAAAATGTACCAGTTTTTCAGCTTCTGTATTCATCTCCTTTAGATGCTTTATGTGTTCCTTCTTAATCATAAGGATTTTGGACAATCGTGTCTGAAATGGAAAAAGTGAAAATGTTTTAGGCTGAAAAAGACAAAAACAAACAAACAAACAAACACAAAAAACACCCCCCCCACATGTTAAAAGATACTTACCACCTGTACAAGAAATTTTACAGGGAATCCACCGAGGGTGTCTGCATCACTTCCAGTCAGTTTACTCCTCCAGGGCGACTGACTGAATAGAGGATCATTGTCCTATAAAAATATATGGGGGAGAATCTATGGTTGGTTTATCTATAAACTCATTTTGGAGCATTGGTAAGATTTAATATGTATTGAAAGTTGAAAGAGCATACTTCAAAATGCTCATAAGCTATAAGGTATCTTTCTTTATTACCATTAAAATAGGCTGGGTTGAACCTGGATATGACCCACGTGGCGGAGTAAGAAAGTTCTGGAAGCGAGACGGGCGTTGTTTCTGGGCAAAGGCAGATATGGGCATCGTCTCATGCGGCTCATTACTCTGTAAAGAGTGGAGAGAGGGTGTTTAAACAAAATCGGACTTCCAGGAACCCAAATCCGGTTTGTCAGAGGCTACACAAATTAAATACAAGCTTACAAGCACTTCGTAGTCCGGAACTGTGTGTGTGCCAAGTCCACTTCTGTCAAAGGTCACACGATACGTTGCAGCACTTGTATCCACTGCATCAATCTGTCCAGTAAACAGGCCATCATGGAGTCCCCTTAGTCGAGCTAGGGCAAATAAATTCATGTTAACAGATGTTTCAAAAGACTTGTTTTGGCAATTAGACTTTGACAGAAAGAGCAAAAATATTTATCATGTCTGTCTTTCTTTACCTCTGTATGAAAAATGCATCACATTTTTTCCATTTTAAAAAAGCAAATAGTAATAATAGATAAATAGCAAAATGTACTCAGCATTGTTTTATGAAAAGGACACACCATTAAGGCATCATTTTACACAGGATTGGGGGGGCGGATTTATGCTGGACTCGCACACAGCCCCAGGCTGGGAATATTCTCAAACACTGATGAGCTGTGCTTGTTAATAAATGATGCCACTCCAAGTTAATGTTTCTCTGCAAAACATGAGTCATTGCAAACTCACCTGTGACTTTAGTGCCGATGACTAACGGTAAAGGGATCTCATCTGGCAGATCTTTGCAAACTGATATGTCTGTGATCTTTCTCTGTTGCAATAAACGCATTTTCTGCCTTTTCTGCTTCAGTGCCGTTCGCTCTTCAGCGAAGAATGCAGAGGAACACCTAGAAAATATGATCAGTCATCTTCAGCACAGCTTTCTCCAAACAAAGAGGCAGCTATCAGGCCAGTGCAGTAGTTAAACAGATAGTTATTAGGGCATTCTCTCTAGATAATAAATTAAAACACATTCTATATAGCACAAAAATCATTATCGAACCTTCGGGGTTTGCCCATTAGTCGTCTGATCGTTCCCCACTCCACTCTGGTCAGCTTCCTACTTTTTAAATTAGGGAAAGACTCCTTCAGGCACAAACAGAAGTCATTGTCGCCCTCAAATAAGGGTCTGAGAAAAAAGAAGGACGTTTGGTTAAAAAGACTTTCTGCTTTAAGTTGGTACACATATTTCAAACTCAATATCTGTGGCATCACTTACTTGTCTATATTAGAATAGAACCACTCGTAGATGCACCATTTGTGTGCTTTGGGTAGTTTGAGCAGGTTTCGTAATCTTAGTCCGATCTTCTGTGAGGCCCTTTTATCTGGTGTCGTGACATTTGCAAGTTTCTGCAGGTGGGGAAAAATAGGCTCAGTTTTATAGGCATTAGTGACTATACTAGAATACAGATATCTGCTCATCTAACATTTCTTCTGAAACAGAATGTATTAACCGGGAATTTAACTTCCCCATGCTGCTGTAACAGCTTCTGCACTTTTAGGATGACTTTACACTAGATGACGGAACATAGCTGTGAGGACTTGATAGCATTCAGCTGTTGGAATAAAATGTGTTTTCAGGATCAAAGTTATTTCAAAAGTCCTGGATGGAGCTCCATTATTCAAAGGGGGGTTGGGAGTGTCAGGGGGTGGGAGTTATACCCCACTAACCAACACCAGTATCTGGGCATAGTGACCTAAGCTCTTGAGCAGAAGCGCCAGAACATCCAATTCTACTGGCAATGGTTTAATATAAAAGATTATACAAGATTATATATATTCTGTGTGTGTCAACAATGTGGCCACCTTAAAGCAGCAGAATTGTTTGTCTAACCTGAGGCACAGTGGTGACTCTCTGGCTCCTCCTGGGGGATCTGGAGGTGAGTGGCCGCTGCTCCTCCTCCTCGGAGGAAAATCGGCTCCTCTTCGAGCTTCTCATTGGCTAGGGGTTCAATCAGACAGTAGAATAAAAAAGAAAACTAAACAGAAGAAAATTTTTTTGGTAATCATCAGAAACCACAACACACTATTCTAAACCATTTTTTCATACTGATTTCAAATCTGCTTTCAGGTTTTTTTCACTCACATCAACTTTTGGAATTATGAATAAATTTCAGTTTGCAATAGACTTGCATGCGGTTTTTATTAAATCACAGGCATCAATCAAGTAACTGTTTCAATATTTTTAGTGCGAAGTCAGATAGGCGCACACTGTGGCATAGATATAATGATCAGTGTCAGTCAGCGACCACTGTTTCTTCAAA